>JAGFMI010000031.1:0-225333 GCA_021030905.1 Pyrenula massariospora
ATAATAATAATAATAATAATAATAATAATAATAATAATAATAATAATAATAATAATAATAATAATAATAATAATAATTACAGTACTATCAATAATACCGAAATACTTTTAAATAAAATATATATATATAACAGAGCTTATATATTACGGGCGTCTTTTCAAGGCACCTCTTCGGTACTTGTAGGACTTAGGAAGGTAACACGAGAATAATCTCGAGTTACGTAATAGGTAGTCTGTGTAATCAGAAATAGGGAGTAGCACTATTGGGAAGTCCCGATTTTTAAGGGCTCCTTTAAAGAGCTACTCGTACAATTTAATCCAGAACTATATAGAAATTAACTTCGCTTTCCTTTTTGAAAGAGAATTATATTTAATTTAAATAGCTAAATACCTAGTTAGTTATGAAAGTATTGAATTATCCTTGTAAACTTTTCACAAGTATCTCTTTCTTGATCTAGCTTTGAGACATCCCTGGAAAACCAATCCACGTAAATATATTTTTATTCCGAGAATTGTACCTACATAATATTATAATATAAATTGGAAAAAATTTTGAAAAATCGGTCGGAGATAGTGCAGATATTTTTATATAATATTATTTTTAAATTAAAATATAAATAAATTGATCAATTATTAAAAATTTAAATAAAGTAAATTTTACTTAGTTAATTGAATCGCCGATAAATTATATTCATAATAAATTTAAGATAAGTAAATTAATTACAAATTAATCAATTTATAGCAATTTATGACATTAAAAAGCTGAAATTAATTAAATTACTTATAATTTGATTGAAATATATTTATAAATTAAATAATAAATAAATAATTTGAATTTAAATCGATTTCGAATTAACTATAGAAAATTAAATTTAAGTTTAAATTCTATCAAGGCGATGGCAACTTAAATATATAAAATTAAATAATAAAACTTAGCCGATTTATAGCAATTTGTAAATATAAAGCTGAGTTAATTAAATTAATTATAAGTCGATAATAATAAATATTTGAGTCGAAATATAAGATAAAATTAAAAATTTTTATTTAAATCTAAACCTCGCCGAGATAAAAATAATTTAAATATAAAAAACTATTAAAGGCAAAGTTAAAAAATTAAATAGAGTTTATATTTAATTCGGATTTTATAGTTCTATTTATTAAAATTTAAATATAAATAATTTATATTCAAATTAAGATTTAATTATAAAATATAAATATATAGAAAACTATATATAATTTTTTATTTAATTATAATAAATTCATAGCGAATTATAAAATATCTAAAAATATAAAATTAAAATTAAAATAAATATTTTATTAATTAAAATATAAATATAGAAAATATTATTAATATAATTTATTAAAATTTTGAGAATGAATCTTTTTAGAAAAAAAAGATAATTATTAGATTTACTGAGATCTGCCAAACTTTGTTAAAGTTTTTAATAAAATCTTTATTTTCGCTATATATAAATATAGCTCTTTAAACTTCAATTTTTAAATTTATAGAATATGGAAATTAATTTTTGTTTTTTAGTTCTCTACCTGTTGTTACCTATCTAGATCTGACAAAAATTAATTTTTAAATTAAAGATTTGCTAAAAAGAAATTAAATATTAAAAGGCCTAATAAAAAATTGTATTTTAAATTATTCAAAAAGAAAATAATTTAAAAATTAAATTATTTATAAAATAAATTATCAATTTACTTCTTAATATTTATTTTTGAAATAATATTTTGATTATCAAATAATTAATTTATTATAAAAATATTATATATTTATTTATTTTAAATTTTATAATAATAAATAATAAATACTTACAAAGATAGTAATAGAAAGTTTATAATATTTTAAATAATATATACATAATTCAAAAATATTTTAATAATTTTCAAAAAATAATTTTTAAAACCAGTTTTAGATTAGTAATATAAAATATAAAATTATTATTTAATTTAATATATATATATATAATAATTAATATCTAATAATTTATATTATTTCATATCTATAAAAGCTAAGGAGTCATATTATTTTGCTTGATCAAGTTTCTATAAATCTCCTGTAACTGTCTTAAATTGCTTACTGTAGATCCTGACGTCCCATACGGGCATTCGATCTGGTAAACAGAGTTCTATTAGCTTGGATGTTGAAAGAGAACTCCAGTCACTGCCTTTGATGTATTTTTCGCACTACTACGTGTGATTCAGAACGCGACAACTAATCAAATACTTTACTATCTTGCCAAGGTCACGAAGTCTGAAGTAAACGTGAGGCATGGGTTTTTCAGAATGCTGCAAGGGATTGTTCAAATCTCATTCGATTCAATCTTTAAATACCCTAAGCAGTGGAAAGAGGAAGCGGCTAATGTACAACGAAATGTGCCTAGCTAGCTCTTCGGCAAAGCCTGTTTCCAGCAGGCGAAACAATTCAAGCGGAGAAGCATAATTCAGGAATGAAATTTGATAAAAAAAACATTGTTGCTGTGCTATTCATATGTCCACCGCATCCGTTGTGCATGGCCTTCCACTTGAAGGCCCATCTCGCGTATTAGACAGCAGGTGCCCCAATTAGCAACTCGGTTTCTGATATGGGAGGTCAATGAGGCCTTAGGAACCAGAGATTGAAGTGATGTCCCGATTCAGTGGTGCCGATTAATTTGTCAGAGGAAGGTTGCAACATTCGTGCAACACCGTTCAAGAGCGTGACAGAGGCGGGACTTTTGAGAACGGTTCTGAGCCTGTCGAGCTCTTCATCTATACAGCTTTTGAATCCGGTCCATCTCGGCCTCCATGTCCTTGAATTCTTGAGTGGTCAATTGAGACGTGTCCAGAGGAACATCCTGAGCGTTGAGCTCGAGAAGTTGGAGGTCAGAAGGAAATTGGCTCCAGTCGACAATAGAATGCATCAGATTGCTGTCAGCTCCAGTAGCCTGAGCAAGAGCACTGGAGAATTGGCTCTGAGCATTCAGATTGAAGTCTTGAATAGTAGCCAAATCTAGCCCAGAATTGTGAATGCCAACCATGGAGTCGACAGCTGCAGAGGACGCTGGGAGTGTGGCTTGCACTTTGCCTCTCTCGACTTGCTTGTATTCGGCACTCGGAGCAGCAGATGTGGAACTCATTTTTGCCTCCTTACGCGCACTTCTGCGGCGCCTCCTCTCGCCTGGCTTGCGAGGAGCATAGATGTAGTCGGGATGGAGAGCATAATGCTCACGTTTGCGACGCTCAGATTCCTTGGACCAGTAAGACTTGACATCTTCCGATTCCTTTTTCCAATTATCTCCGATTACTTTGGAGATGTCGTTGTTGTGATAATCTGGCCCAAGCTTCTCTTTGACCGTGTTGTGCCAGTGTTGACGGTACAAAATGAAGGAATTAGGAGGACGGGGAGGACAATTCCGCTTCTTCGACGTAGCAATCTGCTCCTTTCCAGTGTCTCCTACTGCTGACTCCGTGACGGTGAAGGCTGCGCCATGTTGCAGTTCTGGTTTACGCATCACCCGCCAGACAGAGTGTTCAGGATCGCGAAAAGCAATGACCGGAGCATCAATGACGGATCTTGGACTCGTTAGTCAAGCAGATAATATTTCACTTTGATTCAAGACTTACGAGACACGATTTTCAAGTTCCACCATGCCAGCCTCGTCAATGTGCTCCATGACATGAAAGGGGACTGTAAACTCTCCACCACGACCCGCCATTGCGTCAAAGCCCATCTTCCAGATCATTTCAAAACTGTCAGTGCCTGGCACATAGGAAGAGAAGGTAGATTGAGGCCCAGCTAATGCAAGCACCTCGGTGGAAGCAGCTTGAGTTGAATCCATGCTGATTCTGTGTCAGATCAATGTTTTGGTTGATGTAGACTGGAGGATTGTGCTAATCTGAGAAATTTTACGACCGATTGTTCAACGCTTCGTAAATGAGTATGGGTAGGCGATGGTTCGATGTAACAAGAAGTTGTTTCTTAGGTTAAGTAGAGAAAGTCTTACAGGAGCGGCCGGGAAAGGAACTTAGCTTCGCCAGTCTGAAAAATAGGCGGCTGGGGTGAAATGATTCGGCAAACACAAGGTGAGGTGAAGCGTGAAAACAAACCCACGTTCAGCTCTTCAGTGGCGGGTGACAAGCTGTTCCGAACGCTGCTGCAAGCGAATACATTAACTCCACACTAGTGTCGATTCCTCAACAATATTTGCACCTCAATAATTCCGAAATAATTCAAAATAGCAAGGACCATCTATCAAGCATTTGAACAGTGCTTTCTTTTTCCGACGACACTCCCTAATCCTCGTTCTCAATGGATCTGTCTACTGGGATGGCTTCTCCAAAAACTGCGAGTAAAAGCCTAGACAAAGGTGTGTCGCATGCTCCAAGTCATTCCAAGATGGAGAAAATTGCTCACTATGCACATTTAGGGGAGTTTGAAGCCCCAGTGAAAAATGGAGAAAAGGCTCGCTTCCAGGATGGCAAAATTTCTGTTGACAAGAATCTGGAGAACGGAGACAATTTTGATGCTATCCTTGAGTCCTTAGGTGGAGGATTTCGAGCTCGTACTGCACACTCTTCCCACAAGGCTCTACTTAGCGAGCTGGAAGGTATCTTCAAAGATTACTCTGACCATGGTTCAAGGCGTCATCTGCTTCATGCTTTTACCCGGTTTTTGCGGCGAGATACACGTGAAATCGAAATCTCGGAGAACGTTTCGGTGATGACGAACTCGCAAAAGCTCCGTATTATTGATGAGGACTTGATCGGTCTCGTCACGGAACCCCTACAGCTCCGCCGTCTCTTGGAATTCGATGATAGAATGCTCCTGGATTCCGACAGTATGGCCTCGATGAACCGGATACTTTGCCTAGAAGAAGCCGAGGCGCAAAACTTGTTTGTTCACTACTGCAGACTGCATGGACCCGAGCCTATTTTCCGCCTCGGAGTGTCGGCCCTATTTGACAGGTAAATTGAGCTTCGACATGGAAAGAACGCAGTCAAGCTGATTCTTATTGTAGTCGTACGGAGTCGGTATTTCAATCTCCCATGGAGAGATTCAATAGTTTGCACCAACAGCGACTTCTCCTGCAAGCTTATGAGGATCGACCAGACTTGAATGATGTGGAGCTTCGCTATCTGGGAACCGCGGCACGATTAAATCCAGATTCCATAGATGAGCATTGTAAGCTTTCCAAGGCCAAAATTCTACGTTAAAAGGCTAACGTGTGAAAAGGGGGCTACATGAGCGAGGTCCTAAAACCGTGGGCCTTCGTGCGGCTTGTTATTGTGGCAAATGAAATTAAACAATTGAAGAACCTACACACTCAGGGAGAAGATCAGCCGTCATGACTTGGTCTTTGTTTGGGGTCTCAAGGGAAATCCGCATTTGGTAAGGGGAATGCGTTTTCTCTATTTTCGCAGGGTCGGAATGCGCCTGAACACCAGGCGTGAAACATGACTGTACTATTCTCAGCTGTGGCCTAGATTAGTTCACTCAGCCCAAACACCTCGAGCGACGAAATCGAGAAGTTGTGTTGAAATCGGGGCCTTGTCAATCAAAGTTGAAACAAAGTTCGGCCGCTGTTGTGGTTGCCAATAAATCATCCCGACCAATCCTCTGCGTCAGGTCAAAATACGTAAATGACAAAAATGACAAACAGTTGACCATATCCAGCAAAATTTGTTAAAAACATCTGAGTATAAATCAACGAACCCTTTCTATTTCGGCCATTTCTTCAATTCTAGATCCGGATTTTCCTGCGCCGTCGTCGATGGTGTTTATCCGGTCCCAATTTTCCCGTGACTTCTACCTCCCTGAGTGGCCACCTTCTCCATCGCAGGATTACAAGATCTGAGAAGCGTCGCCTATGATAGTCCAAACCCTTTCTATCCTTGTTGAAATTGATTTTCATGACTAGTCTTTTTCCCTGGGCACAGCAACACCAGCGTGAAGGAACTGCTTCGAGCTTGCTCTACAACGTGTACGACTCGTACCTGAACCTAATCCAATTGCGGCTGCCCATCTGGATGGGAAACGGCCCAGTCATCATTGGGAAAGGGATCACATATCAAGCCAGCGGAACGAAAGAGATACCTAAGGGAAAACTCTGACCAATACAACAACGTGAAGGGAATGCCTATGGTGCTGTCCATCGAGACTTCGGTTCTGCGGTGTCCTGGCGTTATCCCCTATGTTAGCTGGGTCCAGAACCTATCATTTAACGCTACTGACCCATTGACTCTTTCACCATTAAGCAGAGGAGGAGCTCGAAAGCTTCCATGTTCAGCACACCACCATGAGAGGTTCCAGGTGACGGCTCCGGAATCGTGTGCGAGAATTTTAGCGCTCGAAGAAACGAAACTGCCGAGCTGCGAAACCCTATATCGATCTTCAAGCTACCGATGTCCGACTGGGCAGCACCAATCACCCGTTCCGTGTGAATATCGCCAGGACTCGCTCGGCCCAATCCTGGTAGATCTGAGGCCCTAAAACTGAATCATATCTGTAAATGAATCGTTATGGAGAGCAAAGGCAGACCTTGCAAGCAAGAGCGCATCGTCGCCACGTGTCCTCAGCACGCGTACTCGCGCTGGTTGACAACCTTTATGAGTCCCCCAACGAGTGAACCATCAATTTCAAAGGGAGCTATAACGCGCTCAGAAGCTTCCAGCGACCATGGACTTACTAGCTTCTGCACAAAAGATCACCTCTTCTATTTTACAATCCATTCATAGTACGCGTCATACAACCTTTCTACATTACCCCTGCAATGTTGATGGCCTGTAGTGGAGCACAGCTGCAATCCTCTATTTGGCATTCATAGTGGAAAGTCGATGAATCATTTATTAAACTCAAGAAGCGAATTCCTTTGTTTTCCAGGGCGAAAGGGAGCAATTTGAGCCATAATGCCAACCCAGAAAGAATTCTCTTTACCCTTTCTTAGGACATGCTTCCTCTTTTCCGATTTCAGGTCAAATAGCGCACTCGGTTAGATCAAGGCTATGCCAACTGAGGAGGGTACCTACCCACTGGCGGTAAGTGAGCGACTCGCAGCGAAGTACAGACAATTACTGAGGTGAAACACTAGAAGCTATAAAACGAGAGACGATCATTGAGCAGTGACATGATACCGTAAATGATGGCACAGATCCGGGCTCGACTTTGATTTCTCTGGCCAGTCGCTACGCTTTAGACTGCAGTGGAAGACCTCGATCTTCAGGACGAGGGTCAGGGCAGGACTGGTCAGCTCTACCCCTCACGTTGTTCCTCTGTTGTGTCCCTCACAATCAGCTGCCAGCAGAAAGCTTACGAGCAGGTCTGCGTTACTGCATAGGTAAATTTGCTCTATGCTTTGAATTAGCCCCTTTGTTCTACACACACTAGTATAGTCACAAGTGCGGACAGAAATTGGTATGTTGGCGGATCCAAATGTCCCTAAGCAAACTTCTCCTCACTCTCCAATCTTTTTCTGAGTCCCTATGACGACAAGCACCTTCCGTGACAACCAGTACCGTCCATGACAATCAACGTCCTCCTCACCAGCAGCCCTTTCACTCCTCATCCGGCCATCCACTCCTTTCCATCTCCTCCATAGAAACGAGCACCACACCACATTCCCTCCGCCCCCCCTACTCCTCTCTCGCCTCACCCGCAACCGCTCCATCCCCGACCTCCTCCAAACCCACCCACCCCCAATCTCACTCACTCAGAACCCAGCCCCTCCCTAAACCTCCCCTTCCCCCGTCTCCTATTCCAGTCCAGCTACCCGATCTTATTCTCTTCCGCCCCTGTATTTAGGTGGGCTAGGGACCTCTCTATGGCGTGGAGATGGTGAAATACGTGTGGGGGAGGATGTGCGCATAAGGCAAGGTGAGATCAGGTGAGGTGAGGTGAGGAACACTGGGTTGGATGGTGAAATTAGATTTGGGGAGTATTGTGAGATTGTGGTTTGCGAGCTTCAGCGCCAACAAGGCCATGGGGAGAGCATAAGATGTTTGAGCACGCTTCCACCAAAAGGCTACACGCAACCCCTGCACCATGCCCGCCCGTATCTACACATAACATATAGTGTATACTGCTACTCCTTCTCATTCTCTCTTTACCGGTATATGTAGCACCACTCAATCCTCCCGGTAGCTGATCTTCCGCATCTCGCCCAACCTTTGTCTCGCGGCAGCGAGGTTGTTCTCCAACTGCAGAATTTCAACCTGTAGAGAAAGACCCATGTCAGTAATCATCCCATGTACGTAGAAGAATGGGAAAAAAATACGTACCTGCTGCTCCATCTCCCGAACCTTAAACTCGTGCCCACTCAATTTCCCATAATCCACATCTCCCTCCCCTTCCTCCCGTCCCCTCTCCCGAATGATCTCTTGCACCTGCCTGACCAGACTCCTACACGCCACACCCACCGCCCGACTCGCATGCTCGAGCCGGTCCTGCGTCTTAGACATGAACGTCGCCTTCACCCTGCTCGCAGCGACGAGATGTGCAGTCGATGCAGCGACGTCGTTGCTCGCAACTATGAGCTGCTCGGGCGAGTTTCGGCCGGAAATCACACCATCGGCCGTCTCGATGAGTGTGTTTGTGCTTGATGCGACGGCTTTCGCGGCCGAAATCAGACCTTCGGTCCAGCGGTTGTTTTTCTTGTAGAATGCTGTTCGAGAACTTGAGCCGCGGCCCTCCTTGACAATCTCCTGCTGGCTCGCTGTTGCCGCTTTGATCAATTGTGCAATGGCGTTTGTGACGGCTGTTGCTGCGTCAAGAATTGAATCATGGATCTTGAGCTCGTAGGTTGAGTAGCCTTCGCGGTTCTTCTTGGACATGCGTTGTAGGCGTTCTGCCGCGGCTTCAATAGCCTTGGCGGCGTTGGTGAGTTCTTGGTCCACCAGATCGCCCAGGTCGCCCGTGGTGGAGATCTTTGATCCTTTCGGGGCGAAGGCGTCGACAAGTTTGGACAGCTTCTGGAAATTCATGAGAACTTCATGATTACTATTGATGACCACATCTGTCTTTTGCATGGGTTCTAGATTTTGGAGCCGGAAAGATTGAAGTTTGCTGAAAAAGCTAACTACCGACGTCGCGGACTGGCGAGCCGAGTTGATGAGCTGATCCGTCTTTTTATCGTCGGTCGCGAGGCGAGTTATACCTTTAGTGTTGGAGAGGACATCAGCGGTGGAGGCAGCGAAGACGGAGACTGTGCGGATGATGGCGGCGTGAGGGCTATTAGGGCCGTCGGCGATGAAATTGTTGAATGCTGTGGAGAATTCCGTGGCGCTGGAGGACGCTTTTTCGACTTGAGAGAGGACATAGGGCGGAGTGGCGTTCTGATTCCCGGCTTGCATTGTCGAGTCCAACTCGTAGAGCGCATCGTCCACTCGTTGGATTCCGCTTTGCAGAACTGAGTCAATGATGTCGTTGATCTTCGCGACATTAGATTGCAAGACGGTATCAATTTGAGTGTCGAGAGCCGTATCAGTGTCACCTTGCGACAGCTTCAGCTCTTCAAGCTCCATCAGAGCCTGTTCCATCCCAGACTTGTACACTTCAATCTCGTCATCCTTCTCCCTCAAGGCAGCATTATGGTCGTCGCCACGATCACCGTGCTTAGAGCGGATGTCTTCAAGTTGTCTAGTCTTGTTCCTGAGAGATTCCTCGAGATCAGCCATCTCACGATTATATTTAGACAGCATGGAGGAGATTTCAGAGCCCTTGGACCGCTCAGCGTTCTCCGCCTTCTCCAAGGCAAAACGAAGCTCTCGCTTCAATTTCTCCAGTTCTTCTCGATGTCCACCAAAAGAGCGATCTTTTTCATGCAAAGCTCGGTCTCGTTCGCGGATCATGTCTGCCAGCTCGAGATTCTTTGTCTTCATCTCTCGCTCCAGTCTTTCTCTTCTGTCGATCGCCTCTTGTGCAGATGCAGCCTTCAGCTTCAGCGATTTCGTAGTCTGAAGGAGGTCAAGGTGCTCTTGACGCAACTGAGAGTAAAGCTTAGCTAGCGCCTCGTATTTCTGCCGCCAGGTATTGACTTGTTCTTGTAGAGCTCTAATTTGATCGTCCTTCGATTGAGTCTGCATGTTAAATTGATTATTAAGCTGGTTCAATTGCTCTTCTAGATCTTTCATCCGGCGATCATATTGCTGTAGCATCAATTGATCATTTTCATACTGTGCTCGAGCAGCGAGGTTTTCGCGCTGGAGCTCAGCCATTTGCCCTTGTATTGCATTGGCTTGTTGCTCCCGCATCAGTTGTTCTTGAGCCAGTCTCTGCTGCTCAGCTTGCAACCTTTGTTGCTCTTCAAAATCTCTCTGGGCTTGCTGTTGCGCGAGCATCTGCTGCCGCTGGTGGTCTTCCCACTGTTGTTGTAAACGTCTCTGCTCAGCGTCAAATTCCTCTTGCTGTCGTTTTGCTTCGTTGGTCCAGAAGTCGTTGATCGGCTCGGGATCGGTAGATTGCGGAGTGGGTGAGGGAGGACGTTCGACCTCTTTCTGCGGCCGCTTGGGTAGAGCTGGTTTGTCGTCATCTTCAGCTAGAAGATTTGGTGGCTCTTGGGGAAGCTTTGGAACGGTGATGAGGGAGGTGAGGTATCGTAGATTCGAGCATTCGTAGTAGAACTTCACGAGGCGATAATGCTGTGCATCATAACGGCCTCGAAGTGGCTCGAGAGCTTCGTCGTCACCGGTAGCTATATACGTTCAGCAAAAGGCCTGTTCCGCGTGGAGAAACCGTACTTGTATGCAATGCTCGCAGCATGCTCGTGATGAATTTGTAGATACCATAACTCTCCTGTACTAAGGGCACCAAAGCTGATATCCTACATTCGTTGTTCGAACCACCTCGAAAGTGGGAAAAGATCAGTTTCTGAAAGCTGTCAATTTGATCTTGAAGAGTCATCAGATCGGAAATCGTTTCGTAACTATGCTGCTTAGCCTCGAACTCTGTAAATTGAGGTCTACTTATGCTAACCCTTCATTCGGGTCGTTGATATTCTTTAAGCTAATATATTCCTCATACTCAAATAACCCTGCTCACGTCTTCAGATGCTGCGACTCAAATCTCTATGCAGGTACATACCATTGAACTCAGGATGATGTCGGTGGAAGCCCAGCTTGGATAGAAGGTAAAAGACGTATTCTCGGATCAGGGGACCGTAGCCTAATTTGCAAAAGTAAGAAGCCGTTCCCAGAATAATGCATCCTGCCCATGGCCAAGAAAGTGCTAAGAGCTTAGGAAGGCTGGAAGACTCACCTCTCAGCCCCTCTCCCATAATCCCCCGCGCCAAGCTCTCGATCCAATTCACATTCTGTTGAGCCTCCTTAACCGTGACTGGATGTCCCTCTTGTAGCACTTTATGGATCATCATCAAGCACTTGAAGGTCTGCACTTCGTCGGCCATGACCGGTTGTCTACCCACCTTCTAGTTAGCGCTGCGGGTAGGTATGGCATTCTTTAAAGTACGAACACTTTAACGCCAGCCCAAAAGGACTGGGAACTCTTGTGGTCCCATGTATACACGATGGCGGCGCGGACATGCTTGCCTAGGCGCCGCGTTAGAAATTATTCGCTGGTCAATCTAAGGCGGTGGCACGCATACGTTTCGGAGCGGTCTCCTCTGTAGAATGGTCATTAGCTAGACACCCAGTCAACACTTGCGCAGAGCAACCTACCGATACTAGTGGCCTTCCGAATATTGATTGCAAGATCTGTCTCCGTCCTAATATTTTCTCTGATCAGCCCCAGACGCCAGTAGTCGCCTCCTTACCCTAGCACTAGGAACCTACCGGCTCAGGTCCACATTTCGACTCCCAGTCCCATACCCATACGACATGCTAGCTCTCCTTGTCGCCTTCCTCGTCGTTAGAAACTCCTCAATATGCTTCTTCCCTTCTTCCGCAGTTGGGACTTTCCCAAGGCTCCCACCGCCGCTGCTGGCTAGACTCGCCCGCCGCTCCGCTGCTCCTGACGTGTAGTAGGTCGGTGGGATGTAGAATGCCGTGCTTATTTCCCAAATGTAGGCGCCTGGAGTTGGTTTGGAGGTTGTGAAGTGGGAGAAGGTTGTCGAGGTTGAAGATAGATGTGACACTCGAGAGGCATAGGTTGCTCCAAATTGGGAAGAGGGTTAAGGAATCGGCCGCGTAAAGTTTGGCGCGCCAGTGCAGGCAGATAAATTTCTGGGGAGTGAGATGCTTGCTTGGAACAGGGAGCTTCGTCAGACGAATCGTCATCGCCCCCAGGGTTGTAGCGTAGCAAGGCTTGGCACGCGCGCGGCTCCGCTTCCGAGGCATGAGGTCGAGCTCGATAGGAAAGAGCTTTGTAAAGTGGAAAAGTCTTAGAGAACCTGTCCTGCCATGGATACAGTTGGCTATACTAAAAGTCTATTATTACAGCTTGCAATTATCTACGCAGCTTTACCAACGAACACGCAGCTAGACGATTTCCGTCAATGTTCCAAGCCCTCCATCAGCATTCAGGAGGTTAAAAGGAGCCGCGATACCCAAATCCCACCAGTTGCCCACTCGTTCCAGTTGGTCGCTATGTGGGTATCAAATGCTGCGATCATCAAATGCAGGTGCACAATATCCAACCAGCAAAGTTCTGAGTCATCATTCCCAACCCAACGCCATGGCCATGCTATGCAATTCAAACCAAAGAAAAAACAATGCAGGTCATTAGCCGTCATTACCAATCGCAGCGCCTTCTTTCTCACTCATGCGAACCTCTCCCTCACGATCCTTAGATTCTGCTAGAGGCTCGATAGGATCTCTCGGCGGCAAAGGTGGACCAGATGGTTTCATGTTCTCAGGCTGCTTCTCTCCCGCTTCATCTTCCCCCTTTTCCCTGTCGAGCTGGCTGTTCTGCTCCATCTCCCCGAAAAAGCCCCCCCCCTCTTTTTTGTCCTCATTTTCTTCTACCGGTGATGGAGGCGCTGACTCCCTCGGCGCCTCAACAACCATGACCTCTTCTACAGGTAGTCCTTCGTGACTAACACCCAAGCTCTGCCGTTTTCTCCTCTCCGGTAGCGGCGGCTTATTATTTGGAGTCGTCGCTGTTGTCCCGTTTCTCTCGGGTAATTGGGGCGGAGGGACTGGTTTGCGCTTCGTTATGCTCTGCATGTATTTTAATCCTTGTTTCTCTGGCGGAGGAAGAGGCACTCCCGGTGGTGGGAGTGGTCTTCCCCGTCCCATAGGCTGCTCGGGAGTGCCAGGCCGTCCATTAGGCTCCAGGCTATTTGAAGTTGAGCGAGTATCGTTGCGGTTGAGCATACCCCAGCTCCATTTCTTGGCTGCGGCTGTGGCAGATCCAATGGAATTCATAGTCTGTTTACGGTCCATGGATTTCAGAGAACCGGCCATGCTCGCAAAAGTGTTCGAGCGCTTAGGTGCCTCGAAATTCGCTGCGCTTAGATTGATATTCGAGCCGGCTGCACTAGACGGTGCCGGGGATTGATTGATGCTATGAACTGAAGGGGTTTCTGATGGCTGGCGCGAATGTTTATTCGAGTGTTGATTCAGTTGATGAGATGGGATGTTTTCCTCCATTTCGCTCAGTTTCTCCGCTAAAACCGACTCTTTTGGCGGTGAGCCCGACGGTGTACCTGGCGGAGAAGACGCAAGGGATCTGCTCGAAATTTCCATCATCGTTGACTTAGCATCCTTCCGAGGTGAAGCTTCGGCTTCACTTCGATTGTCAGCGCTGACATAGCTTGTTGTTACCGTTGGGTTCGAGAACGACTCGGATCTCATCGCCTTTGGCGGCCTTGGCGGCAGTTTGTCAATGCTGCTAGTCGATGCCTCTGGCAGCTTCGGAGTAGATGGCTGCGATGTCTTGCTTTTTCCCCTGGCTTTGAGCCCATTGACAGAGTGCTGGGGCGAGACTGGTAGTGTCGGCATGCTCATGACGCGCTGCTTCTCTTGCTCTGCGTGCAGGTCCTCCACCGTGTCTTCCTGCTGAATCTCCGTAGATTTTGCGGTATTTCCATCACTCTTCCAGATACCACCACGGTACTTTTGGGTGGTCGTATCAAGGAATGGAGTGTCGTCCCAATATGGCAAAACCAAAGTCTCAGCAACCGTCTTCATAATCGTGCTTTCGATAGTCCTCAGGATAATGCCATAAGTTATTTGTCTAGAGCTGACAATCGGTTGAATGTCTAGATCAATCCTAGGCATTTCACTGAATGTGAACCAAATGCGATTGCTTGGGGGTGGTTTGATCTTGAGATAGGCATGGCCCGAGACCTTCTTCACAACGACAGCAAGTAGCATCTCCACTTCTCTCGGTTTGAGTTTCGTCGAAATATCAATGCGAGCAGTTGCCGCGACTTCAATCTTGAAATTTCCATTGTATTCTACATCCGCTTCAAGACAGGTGTCGCCAGAGATGTTTAAATCCTTCAGATGTGGCTTTGTGAAGAAAGGCGCACCCTCTCCAGCATCGATTTTCTCCAATGCAATTCTCGTGATAAAGTTCGGCCTCTGAACTCTGGCGATTTTCTTTGTGATTTTCTTCCGTAGAAGCTGCTCCGCCTCTAGAGTCTTGTAAAGGGCTAGAAAGAGCCTATTGATCAGTGCGTTGACTGCTCTTGTCTGTAAATGCTCTTCTGAGGAATGAAGCACTTGCACTAATTTAATTATATGCTTCGTTTCGAACTGCTGTGCCGAAGGCGGTCTTCCTTCGACATCCACCAGCTTCTCTTGGTTATGTAGCATAGCAAAATAGAAGTCCTCCTTCTCAGACATGTTCTCAGAGAATAAGAAAAAAGGTGGTGGATCTGGACCTTTCTGATCCACACTTGGCCTGCGTGAAAGCCGTATCGCATTGCGCTTTACCCAAAGCTCAGACTCTGGGATGACCTGATCACTGCCGTCATAAATGCTAATGTCGAACTGCTCCAGCGAAATAACATATAGAGGGTCCATCTGCGATTTATCCTCATAGAGCATAAGGTGACCGTGTTCCAATACCACAAAGAAGATGTTCTTAGCTCTCTTTACCGGCTTGTCATTCTCCCTCTTCGGCTCAATCGTCGGCTTCTCTCTCCTCTCAAATATGGATCGATACATGCTCTGATAGACGCTCGGGCTCTCCACAGCTATTACCTGCCCAGCTGGTGTAGTCCTCTCAGGGGGCTTGCCGTTGAGTCCCATCGGCGTATATTCTCGTGAGACAGCGAAGTATCCCGCCGCGCCATCGGCAGAATCACCTCTCCTTTGCAATTCTGCCGCAAGCTCGTCGGTGCCTGTGAGAAGGGCGACCTCGTCGTCACCGGGTCGGCGTAAAGCATCTTTTGAGGCAGTAGCAGAGTCATCGGAGGAAGACCCATGTTGTGTTGGTAAGATAAAGTAGGCATGGAGGAAAACGAGAACCAGCAGAAGCGGAACGAAGAGAAGGCCGAATACGAAGCCAAGAAGGAAGGCCATCGAGAGGGTCTGAGAAGATATGGCGTTTCCATGGGTCACCCCGAGAGCGTTCAGTTCATTTTAAGGGCATCGACAACTTTGACCAGAGGTATTCGACGCCAGATGCCAAGTTGTTCGAGGATCGGCCAGCTGTAAAGGTCATCTCCACACGCGAGACTATTTTGGATGACCTTCTCTCCCCCGCACCCGCCGCCGGCCTCTCAGCCTCGAACGTGCTTTAACACTTGGCATGTTTACCACCTAATCGGGGGGAAATTGGTAAGAGAAAAAGTTTTTACATTATGAGGAATGTGTTTGACCCATTAATGCTGGTAGGTGGGAAAACATCCAACAGTGCCCCAAGCAGGCCACGATAACCTCCCTCGACCACAGGCGACGGACGTCAATATATTTTAATATGCCCTCCACCATCCTTTCCTCATCAGCTCTTCTCTGTAATTCCCAACCACTCCTTCAAAGTCTGCAACTCCATATTCTGTGCATCAACGACCGACTGCTTTGAATTCCCCTCAAATGTCGGCAGTGTATCCTCCGCATGACTCATCCCACTGACCAGCACCGCTCTACTCTTCCCCCGGTCTGGGCTCGGCTGCTCTTTGTACAACCAAGTTGCGCCAAGCGCATGGTATGGATCGTACTCGCCATACGTGAAGAGAACTCTGGGCGTGTTATCAATGTCCTCAGGCGTGTAATGATATTTCTTCGCCAGCTCTGCATCAGTAGGGAGCGACGTGAAGTTGAACTGTGTTTCGCAGGTTTTCAGGTCGGCTCCGTCGCCCGTGATTCGCGATGGGAAAATTGTCCCATTTGTGATCTCGGAAGCAGACGTTGGGTGGTACAGACATTTCAGATAAGTATAGGGTGCCATGTCGGTCTCGTCGTTTGGTCCCGTCATATTGTAGCAGCTGTATTCGTTCGTCGTCTTATTGAGCGCAAGTTCTCGGAGACTTGCATTGAGAATTTCTTCGGGGGTAGAGGAGATAAGTGTTTGGTTAATAATCCTTGATATTACAAGGCCACCGACGTTATACTGTGCGCTATTGGCATAAGCCGTGATGATCGCCTGTCGAACGGCTTTGAGCTGTTCGGTGCTAGTAGGAGTGTAACAAAGATTAAGAGCTGTGGCGACATCCTCGGCATAGGTTGTGTCGTTGAAGAGGTGGGCTGTGGCTGGGAAGGCGTCGCGGATCTTGCTTGCCGCCGTAGCCGAATAATCTTTATACACGTTCGAACAGGCAGTGAAGTAGTCGAACTTGTAGGGATTCTGGTCGTCCTCGCCTGAGCCGATTATGGGCGCAGACCAGGCGATGGAGCCGAAGAAGGCGTCGGGGAAGTTGAGACGCATCACCGCGGAGAGGAATCCAGAGTAGGATGCTCCATGCACAATGACCTGGCTATTGTTGGTTCCGGGCACGGTGCTCTTGACAAATTTGATAAATTCAACAGCATCCGCCATGACATTTTCGAGGGTGAGGCTTTGGAATGGATTTCCTGCGTCTGTGTCGTTCGTGGGGAGACTCTCGCCAAAGAAACGATGTTGCACCGTGGCGGCGATACCGTTCATCTCCTGAGCCCATTCTGGCAGCACTGTATCTTCCTATAGCGTGCTATAAGTATCGTACATGATGAAGGTTTGAAGAATACGTACAACACAGGTCATCGAAGCCTCCTCTCCTCCCTGGTAAAGCAGGATGGGGCCACCCGGCTTGAAGCTATCAGTCTGGATTTGATACTGCTGATCGAAAGTAGCGTCTGCTGCAGGAACTGGATTTGCTGGAACATCGGTATGCCATGCCTTTTGTTGGAAGAATTTGGCATCTTGACACACTTTACCCTTTGTTAAGCTGATATGCAGCAGTGTCAAAGTGAAGACGTAGAAGATAGAAATGACCATGATGAAGGTGAGAAATGAAATGGCGCGTCAAGGATGCGAAGCAATGGATCAACATGATCGGATTGACAATACTTATAACTTTGAGAACACACTTGCCTCGTTCAGTGAATCGAAGGTAGACATAAATCTTTGCATGTAGCCGAAATTGCTCGTTACATCATCCTTCAGGCCTCGTAACTATAGCTCGGATCGAGCGCAGAAGGCAGAATCAGTCACATCGCGAAAAACCTCTCTCAGCCACGCCCCGTTTCCCTGAAAGCAGCTCAGATTATCTCGACGACTATCGGGTCCTTCTTCCATTTGCTCTTACCAGCCGGGGAGGCGCCTCTTGCGGGACAGGCCGACTAGTCTCGCTCTTCTCTGCGTAGCGACATACAGATGTCTCTCAAAGCATAAATGAAAGAGGACAAAATGGAAATGGGGGCGGAGGAAAACTTCCTACGCGAGGAAAAAGATGCGTATGAAGCCAGAGGTGACATAGTATTTTCCAGTCTTGGTAAAGTTCCAGAGCTGCTCCCGTATCGGATTGAAATGGCACTGAAGACTCATAGAAGGCACGGTATCTTTTTCGGGTAAAGCTGCGGGCGGTACAAGGTGGACTTCGCATAACAGTAGTGGCTGAAGAGGCACGAAGGATGGAGGAAGAGGCAAAGTTGGCAGGGCTTTCAAAGATCAGCTAATCCAAAAACAGAAGACGTGGTGGACCGCAGCCCTACATCCAGGAACGGTAACATGGCTTGATGAAATGGGTTGGGTTCTTGTCCAAGGTTTGTGTGCACGCTTTAAATTCCAGGAACCACGAGCATTGGATTTGCTTTTGTACTATATCGCAGCTAGGAGCTGCAAGGATCCTTCAAGCTCCACGATGACAGCAAGCGTTGTTCGATGTCGTCTAACTAGCCTGACATGTCCTGTATTTCTGAAAGACGAGTACGAAACCCTGTAGGTGCAAGGGTCATTCCACTCCATCAAGCAGTGTAAGTTTCCTTCTTGGTCCATGTGAGGCGTCACAATTCCACCCTATCCTTTTTCCGTCATGAGGAGAGATGTCATCACGTTACTTATTCCGATTTGAGATGCGGATCTCCTCTTCTTAGATACACTACCGGTAGGCTTCGAATCCCAAAAAGGCTTGCTAATCATAGACAGCGCTGCCTTAGCAATATGAAATTATTCAAAAGCTCAAAGATCCGCGGTTGCCTCCACCTCGGCCATCTGAATCACGTCCATAAGTACCGTGCTAATTTTCGTAGCCTTAAACATTCAAGATGAACATTGGACAGGTGGCATATGCTGTCATTCAGACAGCCAATTTTTCTTCTTGCGTCAAAAAGTCTATACTCAGTACCAGTGGCATGAGCGTCAATTGGCTACAGGCGCCAATAGATTCTCCAGGAGCAGGTCACGCAGATGTTGGGTGGAGTATGGCACCGTCAGTGATTTCAGGCAAGGACTGACGTCACCCAAACGAGATGGCAGGCTTTCCTGCTTCAGCTGAGGTAGCCTTTGTCGTATCGATAGCCTTGGGACCCCAAGGCGTCAAGGAAGCAGGCGCGGTTGACGGTGCTCGCGGCGATGAGATTAGGATCAAGGATAGCGGAGCGGACGCGGTTTGGTGCGTGAGCAGCGATCATAGTGAATGTACTCAGAGAGAGAGCAGCATTGACAAAGGCTGGGTAGTGCCACTTGGAACTGGTCGTTGCATCTTGAGAACCTATAGTAGTATGTTTATGAACACGACCTACGACGAAAGAAAGATAATTGCAGAATGGCTGCGGTGAAAGAAGAAAGTCGCTCTGGTGGAAACGACAGGCTCCTAGTACAGCCTGTAGAAGAGATCGAACTGATGCCGGTTAGGGCTTTGAGGAATCCTTGAGCTCAAGTTGCGCATCGCATTCGCTCTCAGAAACAGAGCCTGGAAAACAAGAAGACAAAAAAACAACACAATTGACAATACAAACCTATCTGGAATGGCGTCGCGTAGATATATGACAAGAATTCTGAGTCCTGTTTCTAATCCAAGCTGAGATTAAATATTGGCAGACGTCCGGTTGGCCATTCTTATACTTAACGAGTTCTTTGGCAATTGTTTCTTGCACAAAGTAGATTTAGTACAGGGCAGCCAGATCAAGACGATAAGATAACTTTGCGCACTATCAGCTCAAGCAAACAACATTCCTAGCAATCAATTTCGAAGTTACTGGTCAAGCATCCTAGCCAGGCGCGCTAGAGGAGGTTGGCCAGTTGGTAGTATTTGGTGTTGGAGGGTGGTGCCACAGATGGTAGGACTGAACCCTTTTAACAGCGTCCAAGAGCTTTCGAGAAACACAATAGTCCTTTCGTGTCCGAAGACCGTAGAGTATGTTTCTGAAAAATTTTCCGAGTGATCCGACAAGGCATGTTGCAAGAGCGGATTTTCTAGAACTAGTATTTTCTAACCGAATAGTGACAACTCGCGTTTCTTTTTGTTCACTTCTATTGGCTAAAACCTCTTCGAGGGGAAAATTGAAATTGGGTACGATTGTCCTCTCGCTGCTTGTAGAAATGATGTACTTACGGCAAATAAGTAGTAAACTTAAAAAAAGCATTCCATTCCGTTATCGGCTCATTTACGAATGTATCTCTGAATTAAGTTTCACGTCTGCTTTGAGAATCCACCTCCGAGCTCCCCATATGAGATAAATTCAGTCTGCATCACGCAGTCCCGATGGCTAGTGAGATACTAATCGCCACAGAGCTCTAACCGTCGCTGCTCTTGCAGAGCTCAATGCAAAACTCTCCCCATTCTGCGCCATCACCGCCCTTCTTGTCACCGATGACCATCCTCTCAATTTCCCCTTCAACTGTATGTCGGTACCGCTTTTCGTATTCTCGCTTTACTCTCTCGAGATGTTTAGGTTCCCAGTGCAAACGAACCAGGCGGGAGATGAGAAGCTCTGCACGATCTCGACCAGGCGCAGTCTCGGCGATAGCTTGATGAAGGAGTAGAGCGTCGCGCATGGGGCGGTTGAGAGCGCCATTTAGGATGTGTGCAAGCGTTTCACCCTGGGGACTGATCAGTATCGTACCTTATGAAATTTGTGAGTAGGTCTGGGCGGTGTGCTCTTACCACAAGGTTTCGACTTTTCTCAATCATCGCCCGAGCAAAATTCTCTCGATATTTACCCTCGTACATCCTTAGCACCTCTCTCAAATGCGTATCACTCCTCACAACAATGATGTTGATCATCGCCGTCTCTCCACCATCGCGACTAACAAGCGCTTTGTGCAAATCCTCTACATCTCTTTTCACCCTTTCCGGCTCCAGCGGTTGGCTCTCACCCATTCTCCGTTCCTCTAAAGCTAGTAAAATTGCGGTACGGAATTTATCCGCCTTGAGCTCGGCTTTCATGCACTTCTCTAGATCGTCATTGTATCGCTTGTCGCTGAAGCTATTCTTGATCTCCCAGATATCCTGGTTGCTGCGGCCAATTAGGGCTTCGATAAGGAGCTCGCGGCGTGCAGCAGAGCCTTGATACCAAACATTGGCCCAATACGCTTCGGATTCCCATCGTCCGAGAGCTGTGGCGTAGGCAGCCTTGCCCAAGTGGCCTTGGACTTTCAGCTTGATGTGCTTAGAAAGATTGATGCCTTTCCCGCCGATTTTGGCGTGGGTTTTGTACTCGTTTCGGAGTGCAAGTATATCATCGGTGGACAGGTGGGGAAGAATCTTGACCAAAGGCTTGGTGTTTACCTTGCCATGATGATTCAGAGCCTCGGCCAGAGTCTTCGCATCAGGCGCTGGGTCATAAAAGGAAACCCGCTTCCGGGTAGCCGTAGGAGATATGACAGTGACCGAGGCTGATGATCCTCTGTGTGGAGCTTTGGGACGATCTTTTGAAGATTTGCTACCGTGTCTGTCTTGACTTGTAACTTTCATGATCTTTCCGCCGCGGACAATACGCTCATCATCAGAGTCGACTTGCTCAAGTTCTAGGTCCGAAAGGTCGCTATCATCTTTCCCAGCGATCATGAGTGGAGACGGCATGGGCGAGATCGACTGGTATGTGCCGTGATATGCTTCCAGCAACGGACTTGCTGGAGGCTTGCCGTGATGATCATGTCCATGTCCCTGAGTCGCAACCGCTAATGTTCCAGCACCGGCTCCAGCGACAGCTAGACGACCCATGTGTGTAGGCAGATGATCAGTCGGCGGTGACCCGTATTTGCTACGTGTTTCATGTTTGTCATGCCTGTCTGACCTAGCTGGTTTGACTTCAACATATTGCGGGTCATGGCTAGATCTATAGCTCTTCTTGTAGACTGGTTCCGGAGAGACAGTGTACTCCTTTGCGCTCTTTGACTTGTATTTTATGTTCTGATCTACCACAGCGTACTGGTACTGAGGGGGCTGTGCGTAGGAACCTGGCTGTGAGATCGAATGCGTTCGATGATGATCTGGAACATCTGTGTGCATCCTTCCATCTTCGTGATGAGGAAAAGAACCTGGAGGGGCGTATTGGGGTTGACCGGGCTGCTGCTGATGGATCGTAGCACCGTATCCTCCAGGAGGTCGCTGTGCTGGATTGTACACTTGTTGACCATTTTCAGGCCACGGTACATGCTGGTTCTTGGGATCAACGTAACTCATGTGTCTTGTCTGCTGGTATTCTGCAGCACCTGTCGGAGGAGCCACGTATTGACCTGGCTGTGGGTAGCCATACGGCGGTGCTTGGCCATAGTAAGCCTGGGGTGCCTCTTTGCGGTGAGAGTGATGGCGCCGTTTCTCAGAATCGGAGGAGCTCGACGAATGGTCTCGCCTACGTGATGATTTCTTCTCCTTCTTCGATCTTTCGTCTTCGTCACTACTAGAGTACCTTTTGGACGATTTCTTGTGTGATTTCCGACCATCATCAGAATCGCTTTCGTAGTATTTTTTCGAAGTCTTCTTGTGTCTCCCATGATCGCTTTCGGAAGACTCATCGTATCTCTTTGAGGACGACTTCTTGCGCCCTCCTCGGTCGCTATCGGACTCATCGTATTTCCGAGAGTAGGCTTTCCTGCGAGTCGCGTGATCACCATCAGACTCGTCCGAGTACGTCTTTGACGACGATTTTTTACGTCGGTCATAATCGCTGTCTGATTCGTCGTAGTACTTCTTTGACGAAGACTTATGGACCGTTTCCCGGGTTTCTCGTGACCTTGACCGCTCCCGCCCCGAGGGGCTCTTGCTCCTACCCCGCCTGGAATCGCGCACAGTCAACATATTCGGGTCAGCCACTTAAAGCAGTCGCATGGAGAGAGAAAAAAGATCCAAGGGTAAACGGCGCTGAATGTGGTGAAAGGATGCAATTTCTCGGGCAAGGCAAAGCGATTGAATCCTGAGATTGGCGTGAGGTGGGACAGAGGAAGCTCGTCGACGGCCCAAGTGGTCGTAGCTGAGTCTAACGGGAGGATTGAGCCGCACGAGCACAGGGGACTGGCAACTCAATTGCTCCGTCTACGAGCCATGGCGCATGAATGCCCTCGTTACAGGTGGAGATAGTCGCGCAAGCACCCCAGAGCGCCCCAATGAGATCCATGCACCACCTGGCTTAGGGTTGCGGGACCGTAAGCAGCGGGCATGAGGCGCCCGATTCCTATCATGGAGACGGCGGAAGATCTGCGCTACAATGCTTCATTCTGGCCAAGATAGAACAGGAAAAAGGACTTTTGCACAGCTCGTGTTTCATTCCTTTAAACTCTGGATAAAGAAGATATGTACAATAAACCTAATCTGTGTCCATCGAGAAGAGAGAAACAGTTCATGCCCCGCCATTGTCCTGGTGCGTTGGAAGCAAGGGGCTACCTTTGCATGCGAAAGGGGGATCATAAATGTAGAAAATGGGGACAAACCACCCAAAGAAAAGACCTCCTCCACCCGAGAAAATAGATCAGAACCATGCTGCTCCTATACACTTTATTCTCATGATGTTCGGGACTTGCCATCTCGGATGGGCCCCTTTCAAAATAGGTCGGTTTTTTCATTTTGGCCATAACCTCGGAATTTGTCGGCTGCTCATGGCAGCTCAGAATCGAAAGTTTGTTATTCATCAATAATACAACCACCCGTCAGCGCTTTCCTCGCAAAGGAATGCCTCTCTTCGCCCCACCATTTGCAGTCGCGGGCGACGCACTCTGTCTGTTGAGTCGGCTTGTCCTCCACTTCTCATAGAAAGTCTCCCGGCTTGCTTCTCTCAACTCAGCGCGCCAGTCGTCAAAGACATTTTCCTTAAGCTTCACAAAGTCGCAATGCTCAGCATTGTACGGGTCAGCAAAGCCCCAGGGGAATTGTCTGCCCGCTGGGCCATCTTTCGAACTCAGGCTGTAGGAGTCAGGGCTTAGAATGGACAGCGGGAAGTCGGGGACCCCTGTGTTCGCGTTGGCCAAACCAGATTGACTAGAGGGTGCCCGTTTGTGCTCACTTCGACTCTTCACAGGTGTAGGTTGTTCAACAGGAACAGTGTCCGAGTCCGATGTACGGGGCGTGCCTACGCCGTTGTTCTCTTTGTCTTCGCGGGTTTCAGCCTCGTCTTCATCTCGCTCGTCGAATCGTAAGATGTTGCCGTCGTATTCATCATCAGACTCTTCCTCAAATCGAAGAGCTTCAAGCGGATCAATAGCTGCCTGCTTGAGACTATCGTATACCGTTCTCTTGAGGAACCTCATGTGCAAGGTTGTGATGGTGTCCGCTTTGCTGATGATTGGAACAACGGTAGTCTTCCCTTGCAGCGTCCGGAGAACCTGCAAGTCGAAATCCTCGTCCAGGGCGCCAGAGACCTTGGAGGAGAGGTTAAACTTGCCGTGACTGATTCCATTTGACATCTCCTGCTGGGCTGCAGCGATATTGGCATCAAGTCGAGTTGGATCGAGCACGAAGAAGACACAGTGGATGTGTGTGTCACGAACGCCAGGAGATCTCATCACCTTTTGCTCCTCGGTGAAAGTATCCTCGAATTTGCTCTCGATGAAGCTGCTCATCTCTCGCAGCTGCAAATCGACAATATTTTTCTGTAAGCCCTGCGAATCCCACAGGGTCAATCCGACTCGTTCGCCCTCAATTTCGGTCTCAAGGTAATGATGAACGAAATTTCGATTAGCTTTTGCCGAGGCTGGCGGCAAATCAAAGTCGTCTGGGTTGCGAGTCGGCCTTTTCTTCGGAGGGAGAGCAAGGGAGCTTTTGAGAAAATTGAGGAAGGACGTCTTGCCCGAATTCTGGGCTCCGATGACGAGAATGCTGGAGCGGGTCAGTCTTAGACTCATCAAAATGGGAGGTAGCGTACTTGTACGGAGTAGGATCCTTTCTTCTCCGGACTCGTCGGGGGCTGTTAAGCGTGCTAACAGCGCTGCTAGCATAGCTGTAGCGGCCGCGGTGAGTCATGCTTTCCGTCCTAGCATAAGGGTCGTGGTCTTGACCGCCAACGCTACCTGGAATCGGTGGAACAGGCATGCTTGCAGCCTTTTTCTGGTGTTCACCCGAGACTCCCCTCGCACGGTTATTTTGACCGTGAACTTGGTTCGATATTATAGCAACGGAGCTATTGCATGTTAGTCAGATTCTCGCTGAATCATACAGCCCTTCCACATACTCAGGTCTGTCTTCTCCCCCAAATGTCTTGATTGCGGGATAGCTTGAAAGGTCCGGTAGACGTGGGGCTTTGTTCGGAATAGCGTTCGCTTCTCGTTGCCGGCGAAGCTCTTCCTCTTTGTTAAGCTCCTTTGACTTGCTTCTCTTCAATAGCGTGGATAGCCCTACACCTTCTCGTGAGTCATTTTCATCACTGACGGCTTCACCGTTTACCTGAAGTCTTCCTCTGGCCACTTGCGGAAACCGATGGCCGACGCCCGCGAGCATCTTGCGAAGGAGAAGACATGGCGAGAATGGACTGCGGGTTGAAATGGCGGAGTTGGACTCAAGTGGAGACAGAGGAAACTGCAACACGTTCAAATCAGGAAGGCGCGTGGGAGAGCTGCTCCGGTCGTGACTGCGATTGTCGCGTCAGGATACGCTTCTCTTACCGGGACACGAAGATTCCTCACCCACTGAATTTGAGCAACCGCTGTGTAGAGCAGGAACCGTGGCCGTGTTCTGGTTCATGGGCACGCTGACAGGAGCTGGAACCCACGAGCCGAGGTAGGGTAAGCGAGCGTGGGCGACGGTATCGAGAAAAGAGTGAATCGGCTCGTGAAGCTGTGACAGGTCGGAGTGGTGGTGACAAATGTTCCTTGGGTTCGAACTTTTCTTGCAGCCCAACGCCCTCAAGGCTGGGGAAATGGCTGAAGGCGGCGACAGCCTGCAGGAGCTTGATCGACACGGGCTCGTCGGCGACAGAAATCTGATGGAAGGACTTTTAGGTGCATGGAGAAATCATGCTTTTGGGTTTCAGGGGCTGACGACTTTGATTAGGGGATGGCCAATTGGACCGCGGCGGGACACCCGTCGACTTTCCCCGCAGCTCCTCCACAACAACCGACCTCACGATCGATCCACGGCCCCGCCCTGTCACTGGTCACTGCGTTACTTTGGCTACGGTCCAGCATAGTGCTCATGGAGTACACAAAGCCTCCAAATATGATGAAGTCCTCAAAGCGTTGACCTGCAGTCAGTCCACGGACACATACGAAAATCTGAGACCCCTGTCGAGATCAATCTGGTCCCTTGTCCCTGCCAAGATCCAAACCTCCAACCCGTAGTAGATCAAAATCATCAAGAAAACCCCTTCGTTCTCCGTAACTCTCCTGATCGCAAGGACATCAAAAGAGCAACTTGTCCAATATCATAGAGCATTAATTGCTTCTATTTCTTCTACTCTCAGGTATTTACAATCACCTAAGCCATCTTTCCCATTTAGATGGACGCTCTCTTGAGATTGACGCTGTCAAGTCTACCTTGGGTAGCGCTCCAAAATAGCCATCTGTTCAAAAATCCATGTTCCCTTCCTCAATCCTTTCTGACTTTGACTTCCATTTCGATTTGACATTTCTCCGTCCGACCTTTCCCTTGCGAGTCGCCCCAGCACGGCGCATCCCTGACCTCTTCTCGCACCTTCTCAAAGGATGAGTCCAAATTTCTCAGCAAACGGATTTTGTTGTTATCCTCGTTCTGCCACGGGAACCTGACGATCAGGGATACCCTATTTTGGGCTCCAATAGCGAAGATCTCAGATAGCCCGTCAAATAGCGCTTGGCATGTTGTGTAGTCGCCAAGATATAGAGGTATTGGAATGCTATCCTCGTCCTCTTCCCCGTACTCGAGGTTACCGAGAGTGACGTAGATTGTTGTTGCCCGATATTTCTCGGCTTCGGAAAGGGGGGTAGGAGCTGTGGTGGTTTCGCCGCTCAACGAAGAGCGCTGAGAACCGGAAGAGGTTGGGGTGACCGTCGTAGGGGAAAAATCAACTCTGGGCGTTGCACCCAATCGGACCCCACCACCGTATTCCTTAGCGAGGGGAGCCTTGCCGTGGTTTTGTCGTTTTCGATCTTCCCTCTCTTTCGTGTAGGGCTGAAAATTGGTTCGTGGTCGAAGTTGCCGAGGGGCATCTCGATCCTCTAAGTCTGGTGACCGGCTGGATGACACTGCATTTAAATTATGATGGGCCCTTGACGTGGTTGTTCGTGTGGTTTGTGGAGCATTGACTGATGTATTTTTGCCTCGCTGTCGAGACATAAATCTAGGGGTTGGCTGCCTTTCGTACTGGATATCAGAGTCGTCCGAATCTGTGTCATTTTCGGCGGGAGGATCAGCTCCAATTGTACCCATCGAGGTGACAATCCCTATTGAATCGTGCATTTCCTGCGGCGTGAAGGAAGTTCGAGGAAGGATCTGCCTGCTGATAAACGGAGAGCGGCTTTTGGAAGATGGAGGCTGTTCAAATGGCGAGCTGGGGGCCGCCCGATTGTTTTCACTGAGGGACAGTCCACTTGAGGGGCGCTGGGAGGCTCTTGAGAGCGGTCGGCCACCGTTATGTCCGGATCTAAGAGGCGTTGGAGACGAAAGCAACCCCTCTGACTGTTCACTGATCATTAATGCGAAGAGAAAACATAGGGTAGAGCAAGATCCTTACCTCCCGGTCATTCTCGGAAACAGTGTCGTTATTCCCTTCTCTGACCACTCGCGCGCTTTGACTGTTGACCCTAATTTGTCCCTGGAAGGACTGTGGCCATTTCAGCTGAGAGGACAGCGGTGTGCTCTTGTTGTTCAAGCGTGCCATTGAATCAGAGAAGTCTGTTGATGGTGGTGAAGTCGGACAGATTTTGAAAAAATCGGTTTGTGACAAAAATGAGCTTGCCTGGTCGCGATGTCACGTACTTCACGCGAATGAGGCAAAGGCATTTAGCGGGATGGGGAAGGAAGTAGTAGGCTATATCTTGTCCGGCAGGCGCGCTTGGAGGAGAAATCGAGGGAAGGTCGATAACGCATCCCTAGAGTTTTCGAGAAGCCGAATGGCGTTCACTTGTCTGAAAGCTCGTCCCGCAGGTGATTTCCAAGTTATGCAAAGTGAATCTCTCAGGCGAGAGATCAAAAGGCGGAAGTGAGGTTGAAAGGGATAGAAAGCCATTAGCCGGCCCTGAGCTGCAGCGATGAGAAGACTCCGGTAGTCCTCATCCAGCACTTATTCTCACTTACTTCACTTCACCGCTAGGCTTTCTCGATTCCTTACAAGCCACTTGCTCACGATTTCTCATATTTGTCGAGATATTCTGAGAATCGACACATCTGCTCCAGGCAGCTCCATGGCATAGCGCACCATAGACCAAGCCAACCAAAACATGGATGTGCGAAGAACATTTGGTGAAATGCCATGACAAAATGTGGTGATAGATCATTTCCCCTATCGGTGATTTCAGCCGAACCATAAAGGGTGAACAGGGACGTGGACGTTGAGGTTTGGCATTTTCCCGGGGAAAGCAGCAACAATTTCACGTAACTAGTTCATCTTGACCCAGCATTTTCGCCATTGGATCATCTGCCTGAAGCTTTGATCGTTTGTACGCCTCCATCTCCTCGTAATCAATACCCTCTCTGATCTCGGCAAGAGTGCGCTTCTTCTTCTTCTTCTTCTTCTTCTCCGCTCCATCTTCCGACACTTTCAGTTCACTGTGCAAATGCTCTTTACGCTCTTCATGGGTATCGTTATCCGTTGCTTCCACCGCAGGCGCATCGTCCAGATCATTCCCAAATCTCCTACCCTGAGCCTCTTCGATCGCTTTCTTTCCCTCTTCACCCGTGCAGTAGCTGTTTTTGACGGTCGAATGGCAACATGCGTAACCCCATTGAAAATTTTTCCACCAGCTTCCCCATATGCTAGTATGGTTGTTAACCAAGACATCCTCCTTGTATTTGCTTTTGGCCTTCGGTTCGCCTTCCGCCCCTTTGATCGCACCGTGAGCATCATACTCCACATACCGCTCGTTAGCAGTGACCTCACTGCTTCCGAGTAACGGTTTCCCTGTCTGTGGCTGGACCCCATATCGTTCAAGTAGTGCTTTCCTCTCTCTCGCTATTCGCTCTGCTGCCTCGGTCGTTTCTTTCTTCCGCAAGACCTCTCCTTCTGTTGGATTAGCTTGCAAGTGCTGGCGCGACCCAACTCCCTTCTCTTGAGTTTCCCAGGCATAGCGCTGCGCACGCTCAAACTCAGCAGCAT
Organism: Pyrenula massariospora; assembly: GCA_021030905.1. NCBI lineage: Eukaryota > Fungi > Ascomycota > Eurotiomycetes > Pyrenulales > Pyrenulaceae > Pyrenula > Pyrenula massariospora. Next base: position 28,965 of record JAGFMI010000031.1, read on the forward strand.
CTCCTGAGGCACGGAGGAAGTTATCCTCAGCAACCAAAACAGAAGATTTATCAGTTGTAGCGCCGGCGTCCAACATGGACCGAGTCTTTGGATCATATCGGGCAGAGTCGAGGTCAAGATTAAGGAGATATTTGGCTGTGTCTTCACGGAGCCTCAAATTACGAGTTGCAGTGCTCTGGGCTCGGCCCATGTCGGATTCTTCGGCGTAGCGAGCTTCCTCAGCTGTAGCAGAATGGTCGGAGGCATCCCCCTCTTCGTCGGCGTTCTTTTTCTGGCTCTCCTCCCCACGTGCGCGCCTTTTCAGAGCTTCAAGATCTTCATATTCGCGAACAATATTCTGATACTCCGTCGGGTCATAGCCGTTCCAACGGTCTCGCTTAGCGTCCCAGCCGAGCTCGACCTTTTCAACTTTTTCATCTGCTTGAATATCCCTTCCGGTCCACTTGGCTCCCTGCTTACGGGGCCTGCTAAGACATTCCTTTGTCTTGTGAGTCATGGCGCCACAGTTCTCGCAAGCACCTTTGCGAAATTTGGTGCTCGCAGGGCCGAGCTTGGTGCCTCGAGAGTACCATTTCGAGGAGTCGCCAGAATCTTGCGATTTCTGAAGACGTTGGTGCTCGAGGTAGTCTGCGTCGGATAGTTCTGAGGGTATATAGAAGGGCTTCTTGGAGATAAAACTGGGAATGTATTCATTTCGCTCCTTGTTAGAAGGGGCGGCTGGAGGGTGATTCGGCATGGTGATAGGGACAAAAAGGACGGCTGAGCTAGGTATAGAAAAGTGAAATTTCTGAAAGTTGAAATTTGAAAGGATCAGCTATATTCCATTTGGCGCTGCTAGAACAGAAAGGCTGACAATGCTACTGTTGCTGAAGAGAAGGTTGTCTTTGATATTCGTATAGTCTGAGGTCGCCTTTACTCAACGTAAAAAGAAGAGTAGCAGGTCTGCCGAGGCGCGGAGTTGCGCGTTGAGATCATCAGGAGCGGGATTTGCCGCAGACACGACAGGTAGGATGTAAACATGGGAGCCGCCAGATCTCTCCATCACTTCACATTTTCTTTGTATCTGTGAAGCAGATTATATCCATCTAAGAAACCTGAAATTAACATGAGAACAGAGTGCTGCGACACCAGTCTCTAGCGATGGGCTGGCTTCCTAGATGCGACCGATTGATTCTATTTCCCCATGGCGGGGGAGGTCCTGAGCCGCAGCCATGGCTGATGAACCTTTGATGGAAGTTTTGCGCGTTCGCTTGAATTGCGTGGATCATTACCAAGCGACGCCTACCGTCTTTGATCCTCCCTTGCTTCCATGTCAGACCAATGGCCAGCGAAAAGACCTCCCAAACGTTTCAGTCATTCGAGTATTTGGCGCAACAGAATCTGGGCAGAAGGTCTGCCTGCATGTACACGGCGTCTTCCAGTATCTTTTCGTTGAGTACGCTGGTGGTTTGGACGCAGATGAAGGTATGAAACACCTCTCTCCGCTATCATGCAGAATGCCTTGCTGATGAGCCATAGTCAACTCGGCAATCAGAAGTCTGCATCAATCTATTGACCACGCTCTCGCGGTCAGCTATCGTCGAAATGTCTATGAGGGGAAGAATGCCTTTGTTGCTCATATCTCTCTCGTCAAAGGAGTCCCGTTTTATGGATATCATGTCGGATATAGGTTCTACTTCAAAATCTACCTTCTCAACCCGCTGAACATGACCCGACTGGCTGATCTGTTACGCGAGGGCGCCGTGATGAAGAGGACATTGCAACCGTACGAAAGTCACATGCAATATATTGCACAATGGATGTGTGACTATAACCTATACGGATGTGCCTATATCGATTGTGCAAAAGCTAAATTCAGGGCCCCGGTACCCCATTACCATGACTTAAATAATCCAGTACATCAATGGCATGACTGCTCTATCCCGCCGGAGCATGTCATCGATGAATTGATCCTTCCAAAGCAAAGCCATTGTCCCCTCGAGGCTGATATCTGCGCCCAGGACATCCTTAACAGACGAGACACTGGCATGCGTCCACTGCATCATAACTTCTCAGAAATGCTAAGTCCGTTACCAACTGATCTCAAGCTTGTTCAGAGCATGGCTGGCCTTTGGAAGGATGAGACTCGTCGGCGAAAGCGGAAAATGGGAATATTGGACCCTGGCAGTAGTCCATTCCCTCCGGAAGTATTGATTTCAATGTCTGCAGATCCTCGAAACTCGAATGCAGGAGGCTGGATTCACGAAGAAGAACTTCGGGGAAAGGTTGCACAGCTAGCAGCGGATGAGCACAGCAAAAGCGATTTGCAGAAGATCACATTCAATGCCTTTGAAAAACTGGACCCATTGGAAGATACCGTAAAGACGGTTTTTGAGAGTATAGAGGGTCTATACCCAGAGAACCTTTCCAAACTTACTGCGCATGACCTCCTCCAGCTTCAAAATGGAGACAATTCTAATTTCGATGGAGACGACATCCAGGTTGACGAGAGTAGAATACGCGGATACTTTAACGATCCAAATTCAGGCGAGTCTGAAGAAGATTACGCTGGTTCGCCAGGTCGATCAGCTCCATTGAGCTCAGAAATTGCGGAGGACGTTGGCGTTCTTCTGCCAAGCAAGCGTGATGAGGAGATCCTGGATGTAGGTCTTCGTGGAAACTCGCACGATGGGCATGATACTGCGAAACACGAAGGCTCAGTTCGTACACCAACAAGTTCATCTGAATACGCTGCATTTGGTGTACGCCGTCACGGTGATTTTAGCCATGTCACTGAAGACGCATTTGAGATGCCGCCCGAGGCCAAAATGGTCTACAATACATTGGATGCTGATGAAACGCCACGCCCAAGAAGCAGGCATAATGTGAACAAACGAAAATTTTTGATTGACGAGGACCCATTTCAGCCAAAGACCCCTTCTGAGGACGAACAAGGACCCGTGGAGTTTTCTCCACGGAAGGAGAACATGCCTTGTGATCTAAATATGATTGATGTTGATAATGGTATGGATAATGATGATAATGGAGAAAATGATGTATACGAGCCCTTGCCTCAAGACAATACAAAGGACAGACTTTCGATGCCTGGATCGCAAAGGAGCTTGAGGCTTTCTTTTCCCACTGTCAAAGATCCAAATGATATGAGTACGAGGCTCAGACTGAGTCAACGCTCTAACCAATCTTTGAAATCGTCCCAAGCTGAGGCTACAAACACGCTAAAATCTGCTAAAAACAGCGCAACAATCGATAGCGCGAAATACAAGGACAAAAATTGCGATGTTCCTGCAAAGTCTTGTAGCCCTGATCCTCCAGCGGTAGGTCAGCAACGAAAATTTGTATTTCACGGTCTCAAACCAAAGTCCACGAGAATGAAGCTTCTTAGCTTCAATAAACCACCCCCTCGCTCGAAATACCTTCTCAATTCACTGCAGCAGAAAGGGCTGCCTTCCAGGATCTACCAAGAAGCCTACTATAGTGATGAAAAGGACGTTCCAGAGCGGCAACGTGAGTACGCAGGGCGAGATTTTAGACTTCAGAGCAACAGCATCTTGTACTATGCTGACTTCGACTCAAGCGATGCTTTGCAAGCTGCTTGTGGCCAAAAGCCTCCAGTGTTGGTAGAACAGCAAGCTGAGGAGACTGCAGATCGTCAGCGGCGGCGGAGATGCCAGATCATACGTTGGCAAATACTCGACTCACCGCCGTCGCAGGCCTCAATGAGGTCCTGGCTGGCAGATGAAGCTCAGTCAATAAGGGCAATTGCTTCAGCTGACCCCAAAGACATCGGCCGATCAAAGTCCTTGTCACAGATCGAAGGACCTACTCAGAAGAACAAGCATGGATTTAAATATTCTCAGAAGCAGGCAAGCACCAGTGTCCAACACGAAACTCAGTACATGAGTGTGATGAGCTTAGAGGTCCACGTCAATACGAGAGGCGCTTTAGCTCCAGATCCCGAAAAGGACGAGGTCTCTTGCATTTTCTGGAGCGTGCAATCGGATGATGAGGACCTGGAGGTCAACGGAAAAGTCGATGGCACCCATGTCGGAATTCTCTGCCTTTCAGAACCCCTTGGGTTAGCCCGCAAGATAAGTCGAGATGTGACCGCTACGGTCGAAGAGGAAGCAAGCGAAATTGACCTCCTGACACGCATGGTCGATATCGTAAGGCTATACGATCCAGACATTATCACCGGTTACGAAGTTCACAACAATTCTTGGGGCTATCTGATTGAGCGGGCCAGATTCAAATATGACTACAATCTCTGCGATGAGTTCTCTCGGATGAAGTCACAATCTCATGGCCGCTTTGGAAAAGACAATGATCGCTGGGGATTTAACCATACTTCTACCATCAGGGTCACGGGTCGGCATATGATCAACATCTGGCGGGCCATGAGAGGTGAATTGAATCTTTTGCAGTATACTATGGAGAACGTTGTCTATCACCTCTTACATCGGCGCATCCCGCACTATCCTTTCAAGGACCTAACGCAATGGTACATAAGTAAAAATCCACGAGACCTCTCTAAGGTCATTACCTATTACCTCTCTCGTGTGCAAATGGACCTCGAGATCCTAGAGGCAAACGAACTAGTTCCTCGAACAAGTGAACAAGCCCGCCTTCTTGGTGTGGACTTCTTTTCCGTCTTCTCCCGTGGCTCCCAGTTCAAAGTCGAATCCCTCATGTTCCGTATCGCCAAACCCGAAAATTTCATCCTTGTCTCCCCTAGTCGGCGTCAAGTCGGCGGCCAAAATGCTCTCGAATGCCTACCTCTTGTCATGGAACCCCAAAGCGACTTCTACACAAGTCCGATGCTTGTTCTTGACTTTCAGTCTCTCTACCCCAGCGTAATGATTGCGTACAACTACTGTTACTCCACCTTTCTCGGCAGGATCGTGAGCTGGCGTGGTCAGAACAAAATGGGCTTCACAAACTATCAGCGCCAGCAGCGCTTGCTCGAGCTTCTTGAGGATCATATCAACATCGCGCCGAACGGCATTATGTATGCCAAGACGTCTATTCGGCGCTCCCTATTGGCAAAGATGCTTAGCGAGATTCTTGAAACGCGCGTCATGGTCAAGTCCGGCATGAAAGTCGACAAAGATGACAAGACCCTCCAACGCCTCCTCAACAATCGTCAGCTCGCGCTCAAGCTCATCGCAAATGTCACATACGGCTACACATCTGCCTCCTTCTCTGGCCGCATGCCTTGCTCCGAGATTGCAGACAGCATCGTCCAGACGGGTCGCGAGACGCTAGAGCGAGCTATTGCACTCATCCACTCAGTAGAAAGATGGAACGCAGAAGTCGTGTACGGCGACACAGATAGTTTGTTCGTGTGCCTTAAAGGCCGGACACGGGAACAAGCATTCGAAATTGGCGAAGACATTGCCAAAACTATCACGGCGCAGAATCCACGGCCTGTGAAATTGAAGTTTGAAAAAGTATACCATCCGTGCGTCTTGTTAGCAAAGAAACGGTATGTTGGATTCAAATACGAATCCCGAAATCAGACCGAGCCAGACTTCGACGCGAAGGGCATTGAAACCGTCCGTCGCGATGGAACGCCGGCGGAACAGAAGATCGAGGAGGTCGCGCTCAAAACGCTCTTCCGTACGGCGGATCTGAGCCAAGTCAAATCGTTCTTCCAAACCCAGTGCGCTAAGATCATGGCGGGCAAAGTCTCGATCCAGGATTTCTGCTTTGCGAGGGAAGTCAAGCTCGGCACTTATTCTGATAAAGGGCCGCCGCCACCGGGTGCGTTGATCAGCGCGAGGAAAATGGCTGAGGATCATAGGCTCGAGCCGCAGTACGGGGAGCGGGTGCCGTATCTCGTTGTCACAGGTGGACCTGGGGCAAGGTTGATCGATCGGTGTGTAGCTCCGGACGTATTGATGCAAGACCCTGGGCTCGAGCTGGATGCCGAGTATTACATCTCCAAGAACCTCATCCCGCCGCTGGAGCGGATCTTCAACCTCGTTGGCGCGAACGTGCGGAGCTGGTACGACGAGATGCCGCGCACCCAGCGCGTGCGAAAGGTCGAGGTCGAGAAGGAGGGCGGCGGCGCCGTGGCCATGGGGCCGGGCAAGAAGACCCTCGAATCGTATCTCCGCGCCTCGAGCTGCATCGTGTGTCGCGCCCCCATCCCGCCGTCGCATCCGCCGATGTTCCCGGCCAGCACGTCGAGTCTGCCGCTGTGTGCGTCCTGCAGCGCGCCGGAGCAGCTGCCGCACACGGTCCATGCGCTGCAGGCGAGGCTGACGAGGGCGGAGAAGAGGCTGATGGATTACGAGAGGGTGTGTCGGTCGTGCGCGGGAATGGGGCCGAAGGAGGAGGTTAGGTGTGATAGTAGGGATTGTCCGGTTTTTTATAGTAGGGTGAGGGGGAGGGGGGAGTGGGAGTGGGCAGGGCGGACGGTGGGTAGGGTGCTGGAGGGGGTTGTTGAGAGGGAGAGGGAAGAGAGGGGGGTGGGCGGGGGGTTGGAGTGGTGATAGGACGAGATGAATGGAAGGGGAAACGGGTTTAGGGAGGTCTTTGTAGATAGATTTTCTTGGGTTTTGTGGCATTGGGATGGGGGCATTTGCATTGTGATACCCGGGGTGGGATGGAGAATGGCGGCATGGGCTTATTTAGCTTTCAGGCTTGAAATGGGCCGTGTCCAAGGAACGAACGTTCTATAGAGCACAGTATTGGAACTTCTGCTGGAGATTTGCTGTCGTCGGTTGCGCTAGAGCCATGCAATCTCGCCTCTCTACGGTTCAAAAATTGGGTATAGATCAGTTGTATCCGTTGGGAGCGTCTGCACGACGATTTCAAGCCGAGACAGCGAAGTCTCGTGCATTTTAGCTATCTTTGCTGGAGCTAAATGGAGAGTTCACACTGCTATGCAATTTTTCAGCAAAGTCAGCGAGAAGGCACACATGCCGCCCCAAGAGCTCAGCATCCTCTTCTATCATCGTAAGCGCTTTCTTCAATGCCCCTTCGTGCCACCATTCCTGCACCTCCACTCTAATGTCCAGCCTGTGCAAAAGCACGACGACGATCTCTCTCTTCGGCAATTGACAGCTGGAAAAATGTTAATTTTACGATCATCATCGCAGTTGCGGGTATTTCAAGGCATACCTTAACGCCCTTACCCTTGGGCAGCGAGATCCACGGCTTCTCTTTTCCAATGATAAACACATTGCTCTCCCGCGTCGCAAACGAATTGTCAATCGCATCCTTAATGTGCACGATGTTGAAACCTCCATCATGTCTCTCTCGGTGGGTGATAACACCCACGCGCCCCATATTTCGCCCGCCAGTGACCATAGCGACAACGCCGGTGTCAAAGCGGATGGAGTCAGTGATCTTGCCGGTAGAAATATCAATCTTGACGGTGTCGTTGACCTTTATGGCGGGGTCCGGATAGCGAATTCTGTAAGAGTAACGACGGTCAGTATACACCATATGTGATATTTTTCCAACCAAAACTTGGTCCAACGACTGAATGATGCAAACTCACGTTCTCGCATCGTGCGTGACCAAGAATGGGATTCCGCCCTTGCCCAGTTGCACCCTCTTGACCTTTCCGAGTTTGTACTCTGCCTCTGCCTCCTCGATGCGATGTACAGTAAAGCGGCCCTTGGTGTCGTAGACCAGCCGGAACTGCTCACCGGTCTTTTCGATGCTAATAACATCCATAAAGCCGGCAGGGTAGGTAATATCGGTCCGAACTTTGCCATCGATTTTAATAAGGCGCTGCATGACAATGGCTTTTGTTTCGCGGTTATTGAGAGCATATTTGAGTCTACAAGGAGGAGCATCAGCGTCTCAGACTTTGAAAGATGGACCAATCTTGCTTACCGATTCCGGATAAATACTATCAGAGGCAGGCAATCGCGAAGTTTGTGAGGACCAGGAGAAGGACGAGGTGCGTATGTTCCTGAGAGTTTGTCAAGCATCCAGTGCGATGGCGCACTGAGACGCTTCTGGTGTTTCTTCCTAGAGAAGGAAACGTTTTAGCTTAGTCTTTGGGATCGTTGTGCGATAAAGTGACGGAAATAGTTGGTCTATTCTATGGCTAGCTGGCCAAATCGCTTTGAAAAGAATACTTACGGTCCGCGCCCCATCTTGCAAAATGTCACGAAGAAGGGTTCCTGTTGTCAAAGTTGGGCTCTACCCAATTCATGGGAAACTCGTGAGGTTGTGGTGCGGATGTCGGGATTGTTCACGCTAGACTCATTTGGGCCTATATTTAGGGCACGCAGTCAGGGCATGACAAAGTGCGAAAGTCAACGCCAAGACAGTGTTGGTAGAGGCAGCACCTTTTTCTTTCCATCTGCTCTTCTAGATATCTAGATCAACCCCTTGATGATGGCCGCTTCGGCATTGAGAATTGATGACCCAGCCGCCCCAATCACTGTATTATGGCTCAGCGCCGCAAATCTTATATCGAAATGCCCACCTTTCCTCCCCTCTCTCACCCTCCCAACACTAACAGCATACCCACCCGAGATATCTCTATCCAACCTTGGCTGCGGTCGGTCAGGTTCATCAAATACCACAATCGCCTTCTCCGGCGACGAGGCGCAGCCGAGCTTCTGGGCTTCTGAGACGTACTCCCTCATCGCTTCCTTGACTTCTTCTGCACTAGGAGGAGGCCGTTTCGCAAATCTTAGAGATACAAATGCCATATGTCCATCTGTGACTCCTACTCTCGTACATGTAGCTCCAACTGTAAGCGTAGACTGTTCTTTGACGCCCGAGCTATCCGCATCGATAGATCCGAGGATCTTCTGTGCTTCATTCTCCAACTTATCTTCTTCACCTGAGATGAACGGGATGACATTGTCCATGATGTCCATACTTGGGACGCCGGGATAGCCTGCACCTGAGACAGCTTGCTCGGTGAAGACCTCAACGTCCTCAACAGGGCCGAATTTGCTTTGTAGGGCTGCGAATGGAATGACGACACCAATGACTGCGCAGTTCGAATTGCAAACAAGGAAGCCTTTATTCAGACCGAATTGCTTTCTCTGATGGGGTATAAGGTTTAGATGCTGTAGATTGACTATCGGAACAACAAGTGGGACAAGAGGATGTCGCCGGTAGTTCTTTGCATTAGAGAAAACAGGAATGTTAGCTTTTACGAATTCCATCTCTGGCAGGCGCTATTAGTGACGTCGCGATCATGATATTCCTCGACGCCTACCGATCTCGCCGGCCACATCACTGTCCAACCCTGAAAATACCAGATCACAGTCTTGAAAGTTGCTGGCTTTGCACTCCCTAACTTCAAGGCTGGCGAGCTCTTGCGACATGGACATGCTCTGCTTCCAGCGGACTGCATCTTTGTATTTTTTGCCTGTAGAGCGTGAGGATGCTCCCACAGCGTGAAGTTTCAGCGATGGATGATTGGCTAGTAGAAGAATGAAGCGTTGGCCCACAGACCCTGTGCATCCCAGAACGCCTGACTAATGTTAATAGTCGAATAAGCGCTTTTTGTGTAGTTGAAAGCCTTACCGCATTTCTTCTCCGGTCCGCCGGAGCTCATCCCGACAGGACTTCCGTGAGATTCTCGTTCGCTGGAAGGCACAAAAATTTTTCAATTTTTTTAAGGAGTGGTGCGAGGAGGGTGATTGTGCTTGAATTGTGTGCTGGGGCAAGGAGATAACTTTGCCGAAAGACAATGAGATGACTTTAACTTTGTCCCTAGTTCTCTCGAGGAGTAGCCAATGATTGGATAGCGGAAATATTGATCGACCTCAAGCAATTGATAGGCGCTTTGAGAAACGATTTCGATCTGAGTCACAATTGCTTGGCAAGGGGCAGAGAAAGGATAGATGCCTCCATGCATATGCCCTGTCTGGACGAGGATCGCGTTCCTTATCACTAAAGACACCCAACTTCTCAAGATTCATGCGTGAATATCATAGATCTAGTAGTAAGGCTTCATAGGCTTAGCTAGGTAAAATCCTTGGCGTTATAATCGAAATGACAGATACTTTGGGAAATGGTGATAATTAGGACTAGAAACTAGTTTCATGACTATATCTCGATATCGGGTGCAGATGGTGACATTCACAACATTCTCATTCTTTCCTTAAGAATAACGCTCTGCCATGGCTTGCTTCACACGAGTCACGATCAGAAGAATTTGCCCGGGTTGCTGTCAATGTGCTCTGTATCGCTAGCCAGGTCATTTCTCTCCTCCTCCTCGTTCGCACCTCCTGTATAGAAGTCCGGCGGCGGAGGACCAATTGGTTTGTCTAATGCATCAAACCGGTGTCCCTGGAGTCTAGCTCGCGCAAACTGCACCGCCAAACGGAGCGCAAACGCACCGAATCCCCACAGCAATCCGCCTACGGGTGCAGCGACAAAGGCTCCTACGTAGAAGCTTCATTAGCTACTATCATACTCAACATTAAGATATTTCCGACTCCTGCATGTCCACTTCTGCATGTGCTGAAACCATCAAGAATATGAAGACTTACCAAACGCACTCCAATCCTCAGCATAAAGGCCTCCTTCTAGCAAAATAAGATTGCCGGCCAGCCTAGCATCTCCGTGATAATAAACTAGGCCAAAGAGAAACACGGTGAGTATACCTCCAAGGCCACCAACAACGACCTCAAAACCTCGCCACCAGTAGCATCTGTCATTCAGGCCAATTACGAGCACGGGAATACTGGCTGCGCTCACGAGGTCACTGATGAGGAAAATCTGTAGGACCGACGGGCTTTTCAATGCGACGACGCAGACCGGGATGATGATCAAAACTACTGCACCTCGGATGTACCTCAACTTGAGCCTGTTTCGAAAAATGTCGTTTGATGCAGTCGACACCATGGATGATTGAAAAGAGTCAAACGCAGACGTTGAAAGTGCAACAACAAGGACGAGGACAATTCCCACGACCCATCCAGGTAGCTGCTCTAAAAGGAGAAAAAAGGCAATGCTACCTTCTTGGGGAGGGTTGCCCGGCCACGCGCCAGACCATGCCGCAAGGAGACCGGATACTCCCACAAGGGTGAGAATTATTGTCACACCTACCGCGGCGATACTCACTCCGACGAGGAGATCTTTGTCGGTCTTAGAGGCGAAGGTGCGCATCCAAAGGAAGCTGAGGAAGAAATCGTTTGTCAGAATTGCCACAGGGAGGATGTATATCAGCTGCCATCCCAGCAAGCTTGCATCAAGCAAAGTGCTCGAGTCCACAAGTGAGCGATCAATGTGAGTTTTGGCGCCAACTGTTACAACGCCAATTATGATAAGTAGCACAACCATCAGCCCTTGGACGTTGTCGGTGACGACAGAGACTCGAAAACCGCCAAACGTGGTGTAGGCTGTTGTTACCACGCATTCGACAATGACCACTGGGAGCCCATTCAAGCCTGTTAAGGCTGTTATAATCTGTTGCAGGCCAGAAAGCTCAGCCACCATGTAGAGAAAAATCGTGATGAGCCTGCAAGCATAGTATTAGCCCAGAAATCTCAACAATTAGCTTCTAGACAGTTTCGTACGTAAGAGCGCTAAGGTACAGAGCAGTGACAGTGCCATATCGCTGCCGAGTCCATTCGGTTAGGACAAAACCCTCGGGGCATTTTCGTCGAATGATAGAGCCGAGGAAACCAAAGATAAGGAGTGGAAGTCCTGAGGATAATGCATATACGACTAGTCCCTGGACTCCAGCAATTGTCGATATCTCTGGATACGTGAAAAGGATTCCAGATCCAAGCGCTGCGGGAAGTCAAAGACTAATGTCAGCAAAATATTCAACTATGAAGAGATGGGGGTTTGAAGCGGCAGCACGTTTCCCACGCAAGCATTAACTTGATCGAGTATTAACGGTACAATCTCAGCATCATGCAGATCCGAAGGGTGTGAACTCTCCTCGCAATCCGAGGAGGTGGGTCACATATCTTCCAGGACTACAATCAGCGCCCGTAGTGAGCCGCAGCAGCACCCTTGTCCCAGTGTACTCATGCCTAGCTTAGTCGTGCTTGATTGAAGATGCAAGCGGATTCGATTTGCTGTATCAGGCACCAAGCAACTGGGACGAAGGGCACCGGTCTATGCAGGGGATTGTACAAACCTTATCAAGGATGCGCTGCAATGCTAATAGCCCCTCTTTCAACCGCTCAATGTTTTTGTCCACGTTTGCATGCTTAACATGTTCGCGTAGGCTGCCGCTTCACGTTGCTATTTGGGTTGGTGCAGCACACTCACCAGAAGCAATGAAGTTGAGTGCAAGCGGTATGGCTAGAAGGTTTATTAGCTCCCAAGTATATGTGTATGCTAAAGGTGAAATAAAAGAAATAGCGAGGCTGAAAGACAAGGTGCTCATGACTTGCCCGTCTGTGTCCGGTTGCTGGAAAGCCATTGTCCTTTTGACTGGCCTCGAAGCCGGTATGCTATGGCCAGGCCAAAAATTCTATGCTCTGTGTCAGCGATCCACGCAAATTTTCTGTGGAGCAGTGCTTGGAAATTCTCATCTAGGCAGGTAGGCGTACAAGAAAGCACCGTATGTGAGATAGATGACGGCATTAGACGCCTGGAAAGATGGCTGGCCCATGTCTGTCGGGTATCAACGTTCACGCGTACAGTGTGCGCTCGTCAACACAGATGTTGTGAAACTAGAAAACTTCCATGGAATGAAAATCTGCGTGTCCCAGGGATCGACAGCGGGTTGATGCAGTACATTATCTCGCGTCGGCTATCTCGAGCGAAAATTTTTAGCGGGATAGGCGGGGCAGATCGACACGCAGATTCCACTAAGAGTGGGCTTGCACTTGCCCATCGCAATGCTTCTGTCGAGCTGTTTACGTGAACTCTTTAGTAGACAAGGAAATCAGGGTAGGCTTTGGGTTTGGCCATGCTTCAGGATTGGCCTGGTCTCACAGCTCACCCAATTAGGAAGTCCCTTTTGGGGCCCATCACGGCAAGGATCGGTTGTGGTCTTTGCTCCTCTGTATTCGTATCTGGCAATATCCAGATTCTATGTCTCGCTAACCTTGACTGCTCAACATTGAGCTTGTAATCTGCGGTCTATTATGGGCGATCGTCGTCTTCAGCTTTTTGTAGAGGACTTGCATCATGGGGAAGGAAGCCCATTCCCATCACCAGCGTTAGAAAAAGCACACGCGCCGACGCCAGAACGCCATCCAGCACATAATTCCCGGAATCACTGACAAAGACAAGCCCAGAAGCTCTATACCTTGCCCATTCTTAGATACTACATCCACCTTTGGTAGTCTGCTCTACCTTCAATACTCTGTAAACGGAAACCCCTGCCCCATTTGATAATGATTCGCACGAAACGGAGGAACGTAGGCTGGCGCATACGGTGGGATAGCCACGGCTGGGGCAGGAGGACGAGGGACCCAAACCGGCTCAGGACAAGTATCTAGATTCAACACCTTCGCTGCAGTTTCGTCGCTCAGTCCCATTCGCACGCCTTCTCGATAGAGTCGCTTTATGATTTCGCTATCGTTGTTTGGAATAGGCGGTAGACGCAGGCCAGGGCGACGTCGGCCGCTAGTCTCTTTCCTCTCGACACGAGAGTCCCATCCCAGAATCGACGGCGGCTCTGCGTTCACGGCTCGGTTAACAGCATCGACTGAATCAAAACAAACAAAGGCAAAAGTCGCGGTGAGGCCTTTCTGTGGCGTGGGTTTGCTGATCACATTGATGTCGACAATAGTGCCATGTTTTGAAAAAGCGTTCAGCAGCTCAGACTTGGCTGTTGCGGGGGGTAGATTTCCTACGAAAATCGAACGGGAATCCACTTCATGCATACTTGTAATAGTGTGCTGCTGGTCGTACAGAGAAACAGGAGTGTGAGGGGGGGTCGTGAGTGCACGTGATCGAGAATGTTTCTTGAAGAGCCTGTCTTTGGTGCTCGGTGGATGTAGGACCTGGAAGGTGTCATGGCTTTTCATTCCCTGCAAGGTGATTAGAAGCATTCAGAAAGGAGCAAAGGAAGTTTTACCATTAATGCGTCCTTGGAGTCCTCAAAGAACACAAACTTCACCAGAGCACCGTCTGGGACTGGCACCCGAGCTAGACGTTGTTCCGACAGTAGCATTGATGAAATTTCCTCGATCGGGCCGAAACGACCAAGCTCGCGTCGGGCATCAAACTCAGTCACGGGAGTACCATCATGACGTGTGAGAAATACTGTTCCTAAAGTCGGTTAGTACCGTAAAAAAAGAGAATTAGGGCTTGTTTAGGACGCACTGTCGCAACGGGCAATTTCCACACGAAGAGGGCGACTGTCGATTTGAAGATCCACGGCTCCAGCAAGGGCATTTCCGGCATCTGTAATTGTCTGCAAGCATGTTAGACAAGAGCTGGTAATTGTGTAATGGAGATGCAACGTATCTCGAATTGAACGAACGCAAAAGGCATCCTGTGTCTATCATGGCGGATCTTGACATAGCATCGCCCGTACGGTTGAAAGAGATCGTACACGTGACCAGATAACTCTTGATCCGTTCGACTGTTTGTCAAATTCGCGACGAAGAGACAAGCTTGTGTCGGAAAAACACCTTGAGCATTCGACGGAGAAATTTGTTCACCAAGACGGTCTTCACGAGGTTGGTGAGGGCTGTCTTCTGTGAGTTGAGGAGTAAAGGTTACGGCCTTCTTTGAAGGCGGAGTGACTGGGGGACTGTTTCTGGAGATAGCTTTGGTGATTGCTTCGTCTTCTGCGTCCATGTTTGAGGGTTAGCCACAACGCTTTTCGCTGATGGGGAAACGATCCAAGGGTCGTGTGATGGCGCCGGTTAGCAATAAGATGGCAAGATGATGACTGCCGAGAGGCAAAAAGTGAAAGTAACATACCACCTGCATCATCTGCACGACCTTTTCCTTTGTCGGACGGACCCGCTACTGCTCTGTCAGGCATTAGTTGGTAAGGGATCGCAGGTTGGATCCCTTTCTTGTTCGACATTGTGACTTCGTCAGCTTTTCAGGGATGGTGAAATGTTGAGCTGAGGGTCTTGCAAGGGATGCTCAAAGTGTGAAATTGTGTGAAATGAGGCCAATGAATCGTCTGGATCAATCAACGAGAAGACGTGCTGTTTTGAGAAGAGAACGATAGCAAGAGACAGTTGAAACGAATAATGAAGTGGTTTGAGACAGTTCTGCCTGAGATAGAAGGCACTCCTCGAGGCTGAGGAAGCTCAATAATCGGGGTGGAGGTAGAAGAGAAAGTCAAGGTGGATTGAAAATAGGAGAGTCTTTTATAGGCTAGTATGACAGCAGAGCGCACCGCCAAAGTCCTCTTTCCTGTGGAGCGAAAGTAGCCAGCACGGTGAGAGGCCTGACCGAAGGACCGATATGTTAATTGAGGGTTACATTGCGAGGAAAGATCAAGTGTGATGGGAAGGAAAGCCACCGATCTGATGCTTGTTTTCGTAGAAAGATTGGAGCCTGACCTACGAGACCTTGATCACGATTGATATTGCTTTGTTTAGACAAAAGATCCCCGGCGTACTCCGACCCGGACAGCACGTCATGTTTTCCGGGCAAATCATTGCCGGCGCCGTGAATCGAAATGACTCCTATATCGGAATGCAAATGGCAGTGGAAGCGGTCAAGTTGGAGACATTGCTAAGTAGCCGAGGAGCCGATCAACGCGTCTGGATTGAATAGAGTATCATGATATTGAATATCGGGCGGCAATGACTGTTTGGAAGAACGCGCGTGGAAGCCTGCTGCCAACCGGGCAATCGGCCGCGGCGGCAACCCCCTAAGCGAGCACACTCCGGACATGCCTCGGATCATTGCAAAGGAAAGCACCGTACAGAAATCAAATGCCGACAACACATGGCGGCGGAAATCGGCCCGGAACTGATTCTATGACCGATGCCTGGATAAGTATTGTGGAATTGCAATACCAGAAGACAGGCCGTGAGCGAATGCCTAGGTCTTGATAGGAGCGTCTGTTAGCGTTGGCCCCTGGTATCAGAAGTTGGTGGCAAGGAGCTACAGATACTCGAGTGCAGCTAGCTCAAACACTTCCTCAAATATGGCCAGTCCTAATGCTGGCATAGCAGCTCTTTTGAACCTGGTTGTGATCTCTTGACATATTTTTTCTTTGTAGCAGCACTTCATTCGACACTAATCTTCGTTGATTGTTGGCCTCGAAGTAGTCCAATTGTCCTACACCATGCTGCAGTCACAGTATCTGCTGAGCATCGACCCTGGTGATGATCACATCTGGATCTTCCTTTCGACCTATGAGGCACCATAGAGAGCTTTTCTATCGACACGACTGCACATTCAAGGAAATCCTTAACGCCGATACTCTCCCTGTGTCATGCCTGGCAGATTAGCTCCAGGCGTTGCTTGCGGGTTGCCTTTCGAGGAAAACACAGTTAAAACTACTACTTTCCCTTTTACAAAGCCGCGGCCTGAAGAGAGTAAGATTTGAAAGCGCTGAAGCCCTACAGCTCTGGCTAACGCCTAGGCAGGCCTACCTCCCCCGATCGCCTGCCCTCCAAACTCACGTCCCATAGACCCGTACTGGCCGACTTACATAACAGAATCCCAGGTAGACAAGTTGAGAAAATTTTCTTAAAGGAACAAGAGACATATAGTTGATTGCAGGCGTTAAAGTTAGATCACAGAACTGGCTTTACGGCTGGTTTTGGTGCTGGCAGTTGTTTGAAGGTGCCTTTGCGAAAGTCATGATAACGTCATTTAACGGTATGGAACGCGCCTGATCCTGGGGCTGAGAGCCAGAATGAGGTATTATAGATTGCTCTATCCTAAGCTTGCAGCAGGAGAAAGAGCTCATATAGTATTTGAGTGGTAGGGTTCTCAAGCGTGTCAAGACAAACGAATTTTGACCTACAAATCTCGCGCGCAATCTTGAATGAGGTCGCTCTAGCGCCGAGGAATAAGCGACGCGACGATGCGGTCCGTGCTCTCCACCCGGCAATTGCCATTATGATGCAACAAGTTCTTGAGCTTTGAACCAGTCGTTCTGGCGAGACTACTGTTCCGCCAGTGACAATAGCTTCGTATAGCTTCGCTGACAGAATGTGTCCCTGCTCGTATACCCAGATAATAATGTAATTTTTTTGAGCTCGAAGACTCTCACCAGTATGTTTCCAACCTCCAGAAGATCCGCTCCTGGATTCCTCCAGAGGAGCTTAGATGAATTCAAGAGACAAGCGAGGATAGGTTTGTTCGCATATTATACTAGGTCTACCGAATTTCAGCCTGACGTTATTAGCTGTTACCTTTGAAGGAATCTCTGGTCCTGGCAACAAACCCTATCACCTCCTCGACTTTCGAAACCCAGACACTGTAACCACTCTAAAAACCATGTCCGATCGCGCCGTTGGGGGCTATAGCCAGTCCATAGTGACTCAAAAGCCGGAGAACCCTGCCACTTCAACGCCTGCCCACATGGTTTGGCACGGCAACATAAGCACCAAATTACCTGAGCGAAACCCGTCCGTTCAACGAACTGGTTATGCAGCTTTCAGGAATCATGACCGGGGAATGAGTCTGATGGGGAAACTTGTTTGGAATGTCGATTCATACATATACCTTGCTTTGCGAGTCAAGTCTGACGGGAGAAAATATTTTGTCAATGTGCAAACAGACAGCATCGTTCAGTCAGATATACACCAACACCGATTGTACACCAGAAATCACCAGGGCTCTCAAGGTCCAGACCATCCAGGAGACTGGGAAACTATATTAATTAAGTGGAATGACTTTGTCCGCACAAACCATGGTACAGTGGTTGAGCCGCAATCTGAGATCATGAAGGACAAGGTCAGGACGGTGGGAATAGGATTGATTGACCGAATCGACGGTCCATTTGAGCTCGGTATTCAGGGATTCTGGGCAACAAACGGCAGCTTGGAAAAAGAGGCTCAAAAGAAGGAAGTGGAAGCAGAGCAGGGAAAGGGCGTACCAGAACGTAGTCGCGTTGGTCAAGCCATGGGCTATGAGCCGGAGAAGCCCAAGACTGAGGAGATACCTTTCGGATGATGCAAGTGCTCATATGTTTAATTGCTTTCGTGTGCTCTCTGCGAGCCTGTAGATAAATTATTACAACTGCGCGAAGGGAGTCTTCTACGCCATCTGATATTTTGACCATGTAGCCAACATGCCACATTCGATTGTAACAACATCAATTTACAACCGTTTTTTACCGCTCTTCCGAGTCCCTCTACTGTGCGCCATTACTTTTCCAGGTTGCCTCCAACTTTCTCACCCCTATCTTCACGAGAGATAATTGATAAACTGCCTATCTTCACGTGACAGCGTATATTCTTTTGACGCGGCATCGCGAGACGCGTTTTGCCGGTTTCCCAAGGACGAGCCGACGGTGCATTGTGAAAATCAGTCCGATCGATGACTACATTACATGTCCGAATCTCACTCAGTCGTAATGCCCGAGAATGATAAGTCTTATTGAAAAATCTGTGTTGACTGAAGGATGCCTCGCTATCTAACACCTTCAAAAATTGGGCTCCTCGCCCTGATCTCCATATATGCCGAAGGCTCAGTGCCAAATTCAGCGACAATAAAAGTTCTGTCGCTCTTGTTGAATCATGTTGTTCAGACGCCAAATCGAAATTTCGCGGCTATGCCGACTGGCAGCGCCCATGCTATACCCATTGAAACTTTCGAGAAAGAGTTGAGCCCACTGGCATCGTCTTTTCCTGGAAGATCAATGTGGGACCTTCTCCTAAAACGAATATGGAGCATCGACTGCGCTGACGCATTGCACACCTTTTTGACAAATGTACCGACTTTACTGGTCAAGACGAAAGCCGAGCGAGACGACGATCGAAAGAATGGAATCGCTCCAGACCCACCATTATCGAAACATCTTTCCAGGATCGCTCGAGCGTCACCGATCGGAGCTTTCATTAGAAGATCTCATATCGAATTTATACGACTGCAATTCCATGATTCTATTACCCTGTGGAAACAATTCGTGGCGTATAGACTGCCAACACGACATGCTTGGGCGAAGCGAAATCCGTCTGAGGGTCGGAGCAGCCTTGACAGCAACCTTGCCTATCTAGAACTTGATACCTCAACTAATTTGGCGCAGATAGTGTACGGGAACATCATCAACGAAGAAACTAATCATGGTGGTTTCAGCGCCTATGATACCGAAAGGTTGCTAGAGTTCCAGGTTTCCGAGATTCAGAGTACTATTTCTCCATAACAATATCAGTTCCTACGCTAACTCTCTAGGACATGGAAGCAGACTTCCGGGAGAACTTGGGAGAAGAATACAAGATATGGTCCGAACCGGACTCCCAGTGCCAAATCTTACTCACTATCTCAGGTGGGTGTCACAATCTGGTATCGGCTGATAGCTGACCACTAAGCTTTCTCGACTCATGGCGATCTGGCGATTATTCCTCTGCTTTTGACAACCTTCACCGGTACTTTGACTACACACTGCTGGCAAGAGAACGCACGTTTTATCAGTATGCGCTACTGAATCTCGCCATCCTTCAAGCCGACTTTGGTTGCTACAGCGAAGTCATTCCGGCAATGAAGGAAGCAATATCAACTGCGCGAGAGAACAAGGACATGGCTTGTCTCAACTTCTGCATGAGCTGGCTCTATCATTTCGGCAAAGCGTATCCTAGTGAGATGAAGGAGATCCAGAGAAGCGGCATGCTGGGAAGTGAGCTGGAAGGTTTAAATTTTCTCAAGGCGAAAGCTAAAGAGTCCGAGATGTGGAGTCTTCTAAGCACGTCTCTGCTTAGTGAGGCAAAGCTTGGTCTACAGATGGTCTGTCATCCACCAAAATATCTATGCTCGGTCTAACATGAGATAGGGGGAGAGCATCGCTGTCGCCTTCGAGAACTTGACCAAAGCCTCTCACCTCAACGTTACTAAGAATATATTCAACGTCATGGGCTCACATTTGATTCTTCGCTCTTCGCTGTTTGGACGTATCGGCTGCACACATCTTGCCTACGTATATGGAGACATGTACCTTGAGTGCTTCACGGAAGAATCGCCTGCAGATGACACGTTGAAGAGCCGATGCAGGATGGCCAATCTGGTATTATTTGATCTTATCTTTTGGGAATGAGGCTGATCTGAACGCTTAGTTTGTGCAAAGCGGGCGCTTCCAGCGGGCCCTCGATATACTAGAAAGCATTTCTCCCAACGTCTTACGGGTGTTGAAGTACCAGCAATACTGGGCTTTCTTCATAGGCTTAGTCAAGCTTCGAAGGCTCCTTCATCAGTTTGTCTCCTCGACTCGATGCCTGCCAATGCTGATGGAGCTGCAGAGGAGATTTGACGGCAGCAAGTTACCTCCACTCACAACTTAGAGCCCAAGGTCCACCAGACCTTGAAGTCGCATTCACCCTCTCTCTGCTTCACATCGACCTCCTCGCTCGTCAAAAGAACTACAAAGCTGCGTTATCAAAGCTTGAAGACCTCGCAAAACCTCGCATGTCGGACGGCCACACCGATGTCCTAGCGCAAGTCAAACTCCTTAACCTCAAGGCCCGGCTTCTCGATCAGTGCAATCAAACGCTTAAAGGCTTTTCTATTGCAGTACGAGCCTGCACAATGGCATACAACGCTAGACTTCTTCCAGCGTTATGGGAGTCGATCGGCGTCCTGTCCAATATCCTCAACACGCTCAGCGAGTTCGAGGCCGCGGCTCAGCTCCTCGGAGCGATTACACCGCAAGTCCGCGAATGTCACGACTGCGAACTTCTCGCTAGAACATATCGCGTACTCGTGGACGCGCATATGGGCATGGCCGGCCAAGCCGAGCCCGAGTCTGCGGCCAGGCTAGAGCACTTCCGTACAGCGCTGAATCTCATCGATACGTCCCTTGAAGCGTGGACGAGAGTGGAGGACACGGCCGGGCAATGCGACATGCTTGCTAAGAAGGCGACGGTACTGAGGCTGCTTGGGGATACCGAGCCGTCAAATGTTGCGGCGACGAGGTATTTGGAGGTTAGGAAGAAGGCGGAGGAGAGCTTTTTGGATCGGGAGCTCGATGATTGAGAGGCGGTATTGGTTGAGCCCTTGATCGAATAGGTCATAGCTCCTAGAAAACTGATACCGTGTATTCAACGCGAGTTATCCCTATGCGTGCGTCACTCGGTGGGTAGTGTCAATTTTGAGCTCCTGCAGAATCTTCTGACACACGTCGAGAGGAGAATTTGCCACGAGAACTAAACTTGTGCCTTTGCAACGTCGCCTGTCCTCGAGAACATACCAGGATAGGCCCACGATGCTCGCACCAAGCAATGTCCAAGGTCAAGACTCACACTGTAGCAGTGCCAGTGTCCATACCGCCTCGCTTCTCATCCTGACGATTTAGCGCTTTGCTGTTATCGTGCTGGCCGTCCGTTCAAACCTCCTCATGAGCACCTTGCCTATTCGCATACCTAGTCTACTACAGAGCTCGCTTCTCAACCTACCTTTCCAGCTCCTTCGCCATATGTATGCACCCTGTGTTGCTACTAACCTGCATCTATCCATCTAATCACCGATGTTGAGATCATCATATCCAGTGCGCGAACCACCTCGAGCGACGCGGGTGCACGTGTCTATCTTAAGCACAACTAGAGAAAGCTTCCGTCCCAGAGCTCCTTGCGATTCGCGTCGCTTTTCGCAGGCGTCATACTAAAGTCAGAGCCCAAAGTCATGAAAGGGATACGAAAAGATTAAATTTCAATGGAGTAAGAACGAACAAAGTATCATCAATATCGCCATTGATCTCTCCATCGTCTCTACACGGATATTAATAGTACTTCAGGCCTACCTTAGCTAAAGTATTTGAAGGAAGTGTTCTATTACTCGCCTACGTAGTTCTAACATTGTATCCCCATGCGTCCTCCATTGCTGGGTATCATCCTGCAGCCCTTTGGCCGAGGATTCCAAAAGACTAGAATCACGTACGCTGCGTGTGCAACGTGCCAAGTGTCCAGGCAGACCGTCTCATTCTACCTCGTCTGGTATATGATGCCTCTCCATTATCGTGGTCCTTGATCTCGATCTTCGTGACCGTCGGTGTTTCCGGATGGCGATGATGCATGGAGCAGCTCCGTTCCCACAGGCGAAAAACGGATTTCCCCCAGGCAAGGAAACAGCGCATTCCAGATCGTTTGTGGCTCTTCACAGCTGCTTGTAGATATGATATGTCATCGTCTCTCTTGGCAAGGTCGTCTGCGGCGGAGTAGAACCTGGGACATACATTCAGGTCAGAGGCACTTGCCAACACCTCATATCTTCCAATCTCGTTCAGGCTCTTTCGAAGTGGATGATCATGCCGAGAGAAGGGGAATTCTGAAGTTGTGAGAAAACTACCAATATCAAAAAGCGTGAGGTTGGGGTAATCTTGGGATTTTGAATCCAGAGAACAGCGCGTCTAAGTCGTATGGCTCCAAGGAGTAATATCCGTATCGACTAAGCCTGAGCTTGTGAATTGATGCCGGAAGTATCGACGCTAGAGAGCTCGGGGACTTAACATCAAACCACAGGCTCTGCAGCGTCCCTAGAAATGTCAGGTCGAGAGCAGAACGAGGAACATGACCACGGATTTCCATTTCTTGAATCGGAGGCCGAGTAGCTTTGAGTGCCTGGCAAAATAGCGTCCATTGCGTATTTGCGTCATATTGTTCGTCGGACAGGAAAGCGCAATACGGTTCGCCGAGGTAGTTTGCGACCAGATAATATAGTTTAGGGGTCCTAGCAAGTAAGTAAGTGGCAGCCTCATAGGTGATAGCTGCATTCATAAGAACCATACCTGTCAAGAATGGGAGTTGACGACTGTTTTCGAATAGCAACGGCGTTGCGGATCGTTGTGACTCTGAAGCGCGAACAATATTGACGGAGTCGAGTCTCAAGCCTGTCAGGTGGTGAAAATTGAGTAGAAAATCCACTGGAAGGTCTTCTTCACGACCAAAAGAAGATACAAGGTAAAGCGTACGCAATTTGTGTAACGGATGGAGGTGCAAGTCGTGGTGGTGCATGCTCAGTGCTCTCTCTGCTATCAACTGAGACCATGAATCGTTCAAGCTATCTGGCCGAGCTTGAAGGTAACCAAGTCGTGGAGCTCGAGCGCTGATTGCCGCAATGAGCGGCGCAATGTTTGGTTTTTGCTGCATGTGATCGAGACAATTTTTGAATTCAATTGTCCTCAAGAAATGACTTCCGTGTAAAATGTCTGCAATAGCAGCAATATGTCGATTATCGGATAGCCTCCACGCCGCTCCATCAGGTTTGCAGAAGTAGACCGTCCGGTCGCAAAGTCGGAAATTCCGGAGGTGACACAAATTTTCCGTGTCTGCCACAACTGCGTTTAAGAATTCCAAAAGGTCAATTGTTGGCGCATGCTTCCCGATGATGTGTTGCTTGCACATTTGGCCAGGCACACAAGTACAGACTAGGAACTTGCAGTATCGATCAGCCAGCGAGCGTTGATGTGCCAGGCGCTCCTGACACTGGTCGGACAGCATAGTGCAGGCGCATGCCAGATTCACGAGATCATAGGGGTGGACGTGTTCGACAATTAGCGCGAATATCTCGGTCGGAAACACCGGACTGCGCCCCATCTTGCGATACTGTCGAATTTATGACCGTGCGTGGTTGATGCTGGGCACAAGTCCCTTTATTGGCTGATGCGCGAGCGGTGTTGGGGGATGGAGCTACTAAGAAATTGTGAGTGTGTGAAGGTAGATTATGTTCGAAAAGGGAATTTTCGACGAGAAAAATGGTCTCGCAACTTTAAATAGTTCAAGTTCTTCAAACTAGACATAAAAAGCAGGCAACTGAATAGTATCTCTAACGACAATGGCATTAGTGCATAACCTACTGCGTCAGTCAAATTGTGTTAAGTCTAGACAATGACATAGAATGCGTTGTTTAAAGAAGAGCGAAGAACAATGGACCTTGTATAATCAATAGCAATATGGAAAGACCCTCAAGAACTCGACGAACGCGATAGGCTGGACAATGTTTGCCGTAAGTGAATTGCGGTATCTTTCTTGTTGCTTATTAGTCGTACTTGCCGATGTATGTCGTACTTAAAAGATGAATACTCGCAAGCATGGCTTACAGCCGAATGCTTTGGCGAACATTATTTGCACGACAGGAGGGCTGTCAATCACGACAGACGAGTATGAATCAGCAACGAATGATCAAGGAAGATAGTTGAACGCGGAAATAATGACATTGTCGACACCGCAGTGATAGAATTTTCAGTCCCATTCCTCCGGGGGAAGATCTTCTTTTGAGACTGTCGATTTAGGAGCCAAAAGCCTTCACTGGGCGATAGACGAAATCCATGAGCTTTTAGATAGTCTTTCAGTGTTGCACTGAGGAAGCAATGTGAGCGTTAATTGATACACATTTTGTATTTATTCCAGCATTTAGGAACCATCGCTCCTACGTTAATAATACCACCCAAAACAAATGGCCTTAGGCTTGCAGAACCACCTCTCTGCACTTTGAATACCAAGGTATGCTTCAAAAGCCAAAGGGTTGTGGTAGGTCTTGTATCGAACGTGGCCAATATAAAGGTACGATCCTGCCTATATCTATCTTAGGTACCTAGACAGTCAACTCAGGCAAGCTGGGGTATTTTTAACCTAAGCCCTAACATCTCAATCGGGAATACGAGCATGGTCGACGCGTTAGACGCGTCTCCGAGTCTGAAGGGCCATGATCTCAATCCACAGTAACTCTTGATCCTTAAAGGATGTGGGTCTTTGACAAGAAAGACGTGGTCAAGGTTACAAAGTCATTATGGGAAGTATTCAATATTGCCAAAAAGGGGCAAGTTGCATGCAGATACTGCTGAAGGCTTGGAGGGTGGCGATATACAGAGCGTTTGTATGTCGCCGAAATACTGGTAACCTAGCTCTGAGCCTTGCGGATGTTGTTGTTGACCAGCAAGGGCGTGAGTACCTCAAGGGACAATGCGGCTGAGAATATCAGTCGCCCATCTCAGGATTCGACTCGGCAGTTGGAGGTCCGGTCCCTCAGTAAGCATGGCCCCCGAAGGACGAACTCTGCGCCCTTGTCGCCGAAAGCGGAAAATGAGCCCCGGTCCTTACACTTCAAATCAACATATCATGTCTCCGATTATCAATGCGGCGAATCAAATGGCCAAGATCCAACGGCATTGGATTTGGACGCAATAAAAGAGGGATGCAGCAGTGCAGCCTATCTAGGCGGCGCCGGATCACAGTTACTACGCGAGAAGGGACAACGTAACAGACGAACACTTAATTCCAAGCTCCCACTACGTCGACTTCTTTGGAAGCCTTATGATGTCAGAATGGAGAGGGAGGTTTTCAAGGTCTTCTATTCTCAGACTATTGGAGGCGAAGCATTCTAAGCACCAATGGACCAGTTTATTAACGATCTGACCCCGCGCCGGAATGTTTCACGTCCTCTCGATATGCGACCATAAACTTCAACCTCTACCAACCATTCACTCGTCCTCACGATATCAAGCTCCCTTGTATGACATGGATTGGTGGGCACCTTGCGCCTTGCTGATTCACGCCAACACGAGAAGAGTCAGTGACCTCCTTCATGATTTAAATGCGGCCGAAACAGTATCAGGTAGTGGGATCAATTGGTTCCGAATATTTTGGATCAAACTGATTGGTGTGTGTTGTTCACGAGACCCTTCGCGGACTCTCGCCATTTCTATTCGATGTTCCATCCCGTGAGCGCCTCGTCGACTAGCTCTATATCTCAATATCACCACATATGCTGTCCGAGACCTTCCTGCCAAACCTGGTCTCTACTGTTAATCCATCTGCAAAACTAAGCATTACCTTCGGTCTCTAAAACGCAGCTTAAATGACATGCCTGCAACGCTGCCAGAGGATTTATACCACCACTCTCCTACGCTCGGGACATGGTAGTCGTCCGCCGCTGTTGACACGAAGTCAGCCTTCAGAGGGATTGGATTCCTGCATAACTCCTTGTCACTGTGATCTGGGCTGTTGGAGGCAGGTCGTTGGTGTTACTGTTGCAATTATCATTACATCTTGTCCCAGGTTGGTAATCACTCCTTTTCCACGGATCTGGGGAAGACGTGCCTTCGGAGTGAATGACCTTGCCAGGTTCAGCCTTAAATGGTTCCTGCACCACTCATTGTTGGTAAAGGACGGTTTGAAGACTGTGTGCTAGCTATCTCCCCATATATACTACCTGGAGTTCATCCTGAGGCTGCTTTTACAAAGAAGTCAGTGACATTTCTATGCTGTGCGGTCACGCTGGGCCGGTTTTGAAGTTCCTCATGTGGACGCTCAACTTTTACGCTCTAATCTTCTTATTACAGTCTTCCTGTCTCTTTTAGCTATTTTTTCCACCATTGCTGTATCGTAACAAAAGCATAGGTAAGTTTTATCGATCCAGACACGTACAGGCTCTCAGTTGCTGAAAGTGGTCGTCGCGTTCCTGTACTATCAGTCTCTCCCACGCCTATTCACCTCAAGCTGTCTAGACTTACGAGATTCCATCACCTGTCACTATGATCTAGGTGATCCTGAAAGGCTGCTTTCATTCGTCATGGCAAATCTTGTAAGTCTGCCTTTTCTTCATGCCATTCTATTTGTGTGAGAATGCCGACAGCGAAAGAGGCACCTGCGTAGCGTCGCTAATAAAACTAAACAAGACAATTACTGTGTAGGTCCAGATGGCGCTATAATGCATGCTTCCGACCGGGATCTAAATTAAACGGCATTTGAATGACCGCTTATGCTTCTGACAGTTAAACAGACGTTGAAGATGGCGGTGTTAGATCTCCCTTTGCGTCTGGAAGAGCCTATTCCAAGTCATGCTATGACCATAGCGTGACCGAGCAGAACACCTAGGACCATTGAATGTTACGGGTCAAAACAGGGATATTAAGAGTCGAGCAAGTCAGTCAGGTATGCCCCCAGAGAAGGTCGAGTAGAGAACGCCAACCATTCTAAAGTCAAAGGGCAGGTCCTACCCGGATTTTCGCTGAGAAAAATGGACGCAAGTACGGAAACAACAAGGTTGTTCCGAGGTAGCGTGCAAACTTTCATTCGTGCAGAAAGGAGTCTGGAAATCTATTATCCAAATTTGTGGTTTTGGAGCAAAACTGTGGAAAGCAAAGTAGATCCGAGAAGATGTTCGCGTTCCATTACTAATCGTGCAAGAAAACATAGCTGAGAAACACGTTTTGGGAAAAAAATTTCCTGGCTTCTTATCGACATTTGCGCCCTTCAGACTCCAGCCCAAAATCCAGCCGATGACCCGAGCCTTCCAACTGGTCAGCAACAAATCCTGGTTGAAATGCCCAATATGTCTGTCTGCTGCTCAGAAGGTTAGTTTCAAAGTGGGTCCTCATTGATGAGTGGCTGTGCTAAACGTCAAAACGAGAGAAGGTTTACCAAGCTTTACTGACTCTACCTCTGACATTTACACACGGAACAAATGTTAGAATCCAGCCGTGCCTCTAGGGCTGCCAATGTTGCGCTTCTAGCAGAGACTACGCAGTAGCAGTATCATGTCGCGGACGTCGTTATGTTGTGCGTGTCCTTTGATATTCACACCCACCTTTGTTGGGTACTTGTGGTCCACTACTGATTCTCTCCTTTGCGTTGTTCTCGCAGCACTCCGACCATGGCGTCAAAACGAGCGTTTCATATTGCGGCTCTGCTTTTTGGCTAGAATCACTTCTAGAGGGAAATCCGACAACAACGACCAACCGGAGACGAAATCTTCCCATCTACCCACCAGCGGTGTTGCGGCGTCTTCCATAGCAATGTTCTAGCGCGGATAGACCCGATGAGATTTTCGCTGGCTGTGCTGCGTGCGACATCGCAGGTTTGCAACGACTTCTTGATACCGTTGCTCGGATATCGGTCCTCAACGCAATATTGGTCATTTTGGGATGTTGTTTGAGGCTCTGCTCCCACATCGACGGCCAGCGACTACGTCTCACCAGCTATAAAGAGCTGCTGTTGTCCACGATGGACTTCAGTGCTACACATCAGCTCCAGCATTGACTGCTGTGATCATCATCCTCCTCTTAACATATTCTCATACCAGCCGTTCGAAACGACAACGACACCCACCGGAAACGACACTTGCCATAAACGACACTTACCGAAAGCCAAGTCTGTGACTTCCACGATGCGCTTCTCTCAACGTCAAGCGCTTTTGCTGCTTAGTACAAGCGCCCTATGTGGCAATATACTGGCAAGACCATGTAAGTACTTCCATTCTAACAGCTGGAGGCCGTGGGCGTCTATCATTAATCTCACGGGAACAAATCCTTTGTATCGTGTGACTGACGGCCTCCAGACCCAGATATCGGCTCGGATCTTGATCGCAGAGTACCGCCGAAATTCGACCCTGATCCAATCATTGATCCTGCCCACCCAGACGACCCAAGCGCGCCCGCTGGACCATCCGACCCAAACGCGCCAGGCGGTGGGGGTACATCCGATCCAAATGCGCCAGGCGGTGGTACGTCTGGCCTCAAACGCCCAGGCGACCCCGATCCAGGCGACTCGCCGCCGGGCAAACAGTCCAAGGATTATAAACAGCCCGACTCGTACAAAGCCGACGTGGTCAACTTTGACGGCGACGTCACCCAGCACGATTACGATTTTGTCGGAAAAGGGGAACAGCTTGAAAAGGACACAGATGACGCAATAGCTGCCGGAAGAAGCAAGCCAGATACGGACGGGGACTGGGACAACAAGATCAAAAACTATGCCGTGGGTACGCCGAAGAAAACGAATATTTTCCAGTACGTGGACAGTGATCACGAACCTATTCTGAAAGACAATCTGGAAGACGTCTTCAAAAAGGAGAACCTCAACGGCGATAAGGAATGGGACGACTTTACCATATATGGCTCACAAGAAGACAAACAATGGGCTGAAGCTGGACAGAGTGTAGACCCTGTCAGCAAAGTATACATGTCGAAAGATGACAAGACGATGGTTGTTGCCGACAGTTACAACGACAACGCGGGCGATGCGGCAAAGCAAAACCCTCTTTATCACTCGGCGATCTTCAACCACTGGTGGAGTCAGGGGACTGGATATGCCACGAAACCCGAAAAAATCATCCGTGCGAACATCCGAGGCGACAATACACGCGACATACTCAAGGACGCGCGGGCCTCGATGACCACCGGTAAAGGAGTCCAAATGCCAGCAGACGGGGTGGTCACGTTCCGGAAAGGGCAGACAGATCCAGCCGAGAGGGACGGGCTTCATGCTCTTGAAGGCAGCGACAACGGGAAGCAAGTGCTGCGGTGGATGGGTGATAACCACAATGCTCTCGGGGGAACCAATGTGGTAGAACTACGGACATATCCTGACCCCAAGGAAAAGAACCCGGGCAGCACGAGCTTAGGGCCTGTCATGGTTTGGGGTCTGAAAACGCCTTGATGATGAGAAGGCTGGCTCTTCGTTTGTTGCTTTATTACGTTGTCGGTGCTAGCTGGTACTGCCCGATCGCTTGGATCTCTTGGATATTGGAGTTTGGTGCATCTAGTCCCTCATTACTTGCTGTCAAACAGAGCAGCCATTTTGCGTAGACCTACCTGACAGAGTAGGTGTGCCAAGCAAAGGTGGGAACTCTGTCTGCTCGCGAGCGCCGGATATAATTTTATATAGACAATGATATATGCTCGTTTTAGCCTGGCTCCTACGTCCAACACTTGCCATCATGAACGTGTGTTGGGAGGGCTGCCGCGTATTTCAAAATGATTCGGTATTCAATGAGAATCAAAGGATTTTCTAGCAAGGAAACAGAGGGTCGAATATCTAGCGATCAGGGAGTTGTCATCGACTCTCATAGCTCTTTCCGAGAGGCATTCAATCGCTCAATGCTCCGAGCTCGGTAAGTAACGCAACAACGCTGTCACGCCCATTGTTTCTAGCGAGGACTATAGGCTTGTTCCCTGTAGCCGGACAGGAAGCATTAATGTCGACGCCTCGAGCAGCAAGGTTGCGCACCACAGAATCCTCTCCATTCAAAGCAGCAAGCCGGAACTCTCGTTCGGTCTCGGCAACATCCTTTCGCGCTCCAAATTCCAACAGCGTCCTTACGACATTATCATCGCCTCTCTTCATGGCCTCGACCATAGGGCTTGTGTGGTACTTTGGGTCCGGATGATGATCTGGCCGACCTGCATTGACATCTATACCGCGAGAAGCTAGCAGACGAACGATACCTTCATGTCCCTTGAAGGCCGCTTTCCATAGAGCCAAGTGTCCTATCTCCGCATGTTTCGTAAGGTCAATATGGTTTCGAAGAAGGAATTCAACCATCGCGAATTGCCCGTGGAAGGCCGCCGAAATTAAAGGGCTACGAGCGTAGTTCAAGTTGGTATTTTCACCGTGAGCAATAAGAATCTCGACAACTCTTTGATAGCCTCTTCCCGCCGCTAATGACAAGGGTGTTCCTTTCTCGCCGTAGCAATGCGGATTGGCGCCTCTTTCCAGTAAAAGATGTACAATTTCGGCGTGACCTCTTGCTGCCGCTAGCTCTACGGGCTTCCACCACCGTTCGCCATAGACTCCTTGATTCACGTCGGCTCCATTATCTAGAGCCATGTGAACGAGATCTATGTACCCTCTTGATGCGGCTGCGCCAAGAATACGCGCTTGTGAGTAGCGTAGATGAAGATCATTCAGTTGCAGAAGCAGGCGGACCAGCGAAGTATGCCCTCCTCGCGATGCAGCAAGGACTGCAGCTCCTTGGTGTTCATTAGTCGATGGGCACTTATCGAGAATTAGAAAGACAACTTGTTCGTGACCCGCAAAACTCGCTCCTACAAGAGCATCCTGATCAAGTAATTTGGTGTCCCATAAATCTGGCCGTTCTTGAATCATCATTTCGACAAGATTGTAATGCCCAAACCTTGCGGCACAAACGAATGGTGCTCCAAAGTATAAGCTGCCCAAGCCATGGTTGACCCAATTGTTCAAACAATTTTTGAAGACATCACAATTACCCAGGACAGCCGCTGCTGCCATGTCATTGTTATCGATGCTTCCGGGTATGCTCGAATTCTGAGTACGTTCCAGGTTCAACTTCTCAAATCCAGGATCTAAAAATGATAGAGACCTCTTGGATGCGTACATTACCGCGGCCTCACAGAGTCTTCGTACGTTGACGTCTGAGTGTCTCAAATCATAACAAATACTCTGTGTGGAGAAAACAACACGGCGGACCAAAGCAGGTAGATTCTCGCTACTTGTGTGGTCAGCCAGGATCCGGCGCTCCATGTATTGTGTCACAAGTTCTTTGCTCGGCGCCACGAATGGTAAGCCATAGTTATGTTCAAGAAGACGCGTTTCATAGATGGCTTGACCGACTTCGTGGTTGAAAGCCTCTGTGAATGATTTGCTCAGCTATTGAGCAGGTAGCACAAAATGTTTGCACTTACTAGAGACCAAGCGAATGCGATTGACATCTTCCCAGCCTACGATAAGAACGACGGAGTTCATAATCATGCGAAAAATTTCGGATGGAAGGCCGAGGTGATCCATTCTCTTACACGGGATTTTACGCCTAGCGATCAAATGGAGAGATTTATTGACTGCGAGGCCTTTGACCGAAGCTTGATTTAGAATTTATGTCTTTTCAAATGTCCGTAGGCAACGGAAATAGAGTCGATATGAGCGTCACAGCATCTAAAGTGGTAGAGTACATTGCTGGGAGATATGGTTTGTGCGCGAACGGTGTCTTTCACCAGCCAGAAGTACACATGTGGAAGAGTGAACACAGGAATAAGCTGCATTGATCATGCGCCTAAATAGAGGGCTTGAAATCTTTTACGAAGATAGGTCTAGTCTTTCTTAAAGGTCTCTAATGCATAGAGAAATTTCTGCATTCTCTGGAAGAACATTACCAGTCTACCGCCTCCGACTCTTCTACACCATCGGGTTCAGCATCTTAATATGACGCCTATTAAAGATACACCGGCATTGCCTCGATTGATACATCGACGTTGAAAAGCTGGGAAGCTCCACGCACAGTTCTAAACAGCATAGCGGTAAAGCTTTCGAGGTCCGCGAAATTAAAATCTTTCAGGTATGTGCATGTATCTTTATCTCGACTATATTTTGCACGCAGACTCAAGCCACGACTGTCGGTTGGGCCCGTCGCTGTAAACCAACCTTCATCCAATCCTGTTTTAAAAAGTGTTCAATCGACATCGGAGGGCAGTAGCCTTGCAAAGGAAGTCGTAATCTCGTCAATGCCTTTCAAACCAACCTCTGCCCTTTTTCTTCTCCACTCTGCTCTGAATGCGCCCTAAATCCTCCACTCCACCCTCTCCATCATGATCCGTGTTGCCATTGGCCTGCTTAGTATTGTCTTGCTTTTTTGCCGCCTTCTTCTCCACGTCCTCCAGAACCTCCTCTTCCTCAACCGGAATCCCCTCGACGGCCTTTACCTTCTTGCCCACGAAGAAGGCGGCCAGTCCCGCCGCCATTGCCACGATACAACCAAGGGATATCGTAAGACCAACCAGCCAGCTTGGACGGTGAAACCTATTCCAGCCCCACATCGCACCAGAGAGAATCCCTTGCAAGAGAGTGTTGATGAGATACATCCAGATAACAAAATCGAGAACCCAAAGTTTTGTCGGCGCAGAGCGTACGCCAGTCAGTGGGGCGGGAGGCATAGAGGTCGCAGGGAGAGGAACCGCCGGATTTCCTTCAAGGTCTTCCATCTCGCGTTCGGTGTATGGAGGAGGCGAGTTCTCTGTGCGAGGGTTCTTCTTCGTGTATACCGGAGGGGGACTCAAAGTCTCAGGCAACTTCTCGGATCCAGCCAGCCGAAACCATCCTCGGTAGATACCAGCGAGGCGACGGTGGGCATCGTAATCTTTGCCGACGCGCCATTTCATGAGATAGTAGAAGTCGCGAAACCGCCATGGGGCAAGTCCAAACCCCGTTACGCAGAAGAGCGCATTGAGCACTTGTGCGTCGATTTCGATCCAGATTTTGCGTGCAGAATAGTCCGCATTGCAGCTAGGGTGACACATTGCAGGTGCAGCGTTGAGGAGGACAAAGAAGATCATGGCGCCCCAAGCGACAACATTAAGGCCGTAGACGGTGATTATGAAGCCGAATGGGGTGCATGTAAATTTCCAGAACGCTTTTAAACCAATCATCGTCGATTCTTGCCAGGTATGTTTTGGAGGGAAACGGTAGCCATTAGGATAGGTACCGGTCTCATCTGGCCCTACCGCTCGATGCTGTTCTAGGTCTTCTGCATCAGGCGCTACTGGGGCTTCTGAAGCGACCACTTCTTCTCCAGGTTTCGATGAAGTTGGGGATTTCGGACTGTGAGATCAATTAGAGAATGACTCCAATTTTTGAAATAGAGAAGAACTCACGAATGTGGCAGCCCAGATGGAGATTGATTAACTTCCTTGATCACTGATGGAATTCTTTCAGCTTCATCGCGAGCGTGGTCACCTAAGTGCGCTGTGTCCAAGTGCTCGTCTTTTTCCTTTGGAGAATCCAGTCCCTTGATGCTTGGTGCTCGGCCGCTGTGGGTTGTACCTCGTGTGCCAATTGTCTGATGGCCTGAGCTAGTCCGGGACAACCTTCTCCGATGTATTTCATGAGGATTCGTGCCTCTCCTTTCTCTTTGACCTTCTTCAGTCCAACCGTCAACCGAGAAGCTCCCTTGTCTAATCTCGCCCAACGTCGGTGCTTTAGCAGCTACTTCGCCGGTAGCTTGCCACATGCCATTAGGAGGGTTGCTTTCCAGGAATGATCGCGCGAGGGAGGTTCTTCGTGGCTGAGGAGAGTCTGTGGGTGTGGTAGATGCTCTTCGTTGCGGGCGCGATGCCGTCTTTTCGATCTCGAGGGGTGGGAAAGCCTCGGTTGAGGGTTGAGATTCTTCCAAAGGTGGTCTTGAGGGTGCCATGATTGTAGAAGTGCCGAGCCAGTAAGATTTTCCAGGCCACACGACACGAGCGATATCTTTTTCGAAACTTAATAAGGGTAGGAATTGCTAAGCGTTTTCAATGCATTGACGGCGCAAAGCGACTTGCTGCCCAGGGGTGCCTCAATGAAGTCTGCTGGGCGTCGGACGATGCGGTGACGGCAACATTGAGCACCAAAATTGTTCCAACAAGAATCAGATCCAATTCAGCTTTCGAATTCATGTATAAAATATCGGCTTAATCGCCGCAACAGAGTGATACGGGATAGATTTTGCTGGGGATGGGTCATTCGGGTCCAAGTTGTTGACATGCCGTTCTCGACCCCAATTGCTTGCAGGGCACTTTAACCGGTTTTTGCCTCGCGTCGATGAATAAGATGATGACTGTACTGCATACCCGACTTTCTCCTCCTCCAACCACTTGCTACCGTCTTCTGTGAGCTAGACGTTTGCGAGACCACAGTTCAACACTACTCCTTTCACAGCGATTAGTTCTGTGTATCTCCTATCTTGTCCTATACGTGTCGTAGTCTGGACTATTGGCAGCGCATGCAAGGCAGGGAACTTCAGGAGGTATTTTGACGAGGCAAAAACAGGGACTTGACAATTCAAAACTTTAAAAACGTTACAGAATCCGGCTCCAGTGCTGAATGAACTTGTGATTCGCCGAATCACTTTCTCGTCTACTTCCGAAGCGTCCCAATTCTGAGATAGCTGTTAAGAAGTGTTTGGGTTATTTGTCTACATAAGCTGGTTTCCATAAAATTTTCTATGGCGAGACTAGATCTCGCGTTTTCTATCCAGATAGCTGAAGTATCCGGTTCTATGCCTTTGTAACAAAGGCGGATTTCGGTACGCAAAAGCGCTCTGGCGCAACTAATCTCAAAAATATCTAGACGACCAAGCATCTAGATCTTCGCCTTTGTATAAGAGGCTGATTCCCACAATCCCTAAAATTCCATGCCCTTCCTAGTGTCTATGCCTTTTCAATATTCCATGACCTTCGAAGTCGTCTCAAAACTATCCAGATGGCTAAGCATCTAGATCTTCGCCTCCTGTCCATAGAGGCGGGTTTCACAAACCCAAGATCCCATGTCCTTCCAAGTCGTTCCAGAACTATCCAGATGGCTAAGCACCCAGATCTTCGCCTTCTATACAAGAGGCGGATTTCCAAAAAAAAAATCCAAGCCTCCTTTTCCATGCCATTTATCCGTCCATGCATGCACCGATGCTACCAGAGAAGATATTCGTTAGTACCATATCCGTCACAAACGCCTGACCGATCACGTCATGATCCACAAGAAGAAGCGTATAGCCGCGAGGAGAACCCATCCGTAACTCCTCCCATTTAGAAACCAATATCTTCCCCACTACTGACTCTGAAACCCCTTTGCATGTCCCATCGGCTTGATCGGCCTCCCCTGTGCATTCACGCCAGCTGGTTTCAGCAGCGGCACCTTTCTCTTCGGCGGCGTCAGATTCATCATGTTGGGCTTCGCCCCGACCGTCCGGCTCACCCCTGTGAGCGTCGTCCCACCACCGCTGCTGCTCGACGGTACTTGCGAAGACTGCGAGAGCGGAGTCGGGGCAGGATTGGCGGGGACGTTGATGTCGAATCTGCCGTCGTTGGCACCGAAGAGGGGAGTCTTGGATGGGTTGCCGCCGAGGAGAGCGGGCGGGCCTGCGTCGCCGAAGGGGGTTGCTGGCCAGTATTGGGATG
Source organism: Pyrenula massariospora (assembly GCA_021030905.1). Lineage (NCBI taxonomy): Eukaryota > Fungi > Ascomycota > Eurotiomycetes > Pyrenulales > Pyrenulaceae > Pyrenula > Pyrenula massariospora. Next base: position 64,615 of record JAGFMI010000031.1, read on the forward strand.
ATAGGCCGGGGATCTGAGGTTCGCCGGGGCGGGCGCCGGAGTTGGGTGGGAGGGAGGAGGGGACTTTGGCGCCGGGGTTCTGGGGATGGTCTGGCGTCGAGACTGATGCGGGTTGAGCGGGCGTGGGAGTGGGGGAGAAGGGCGAGGAAGCGATGTTGGCGGTGCTCGGAATGACGCCTGGGGAAGGAGCCGGGACGGAATTGGTGCTGGACGATGGCACTGCTCCCTGGAAAGCGCTCGCATCTCCCATCCCTGGGTGGACAGGAGCGCGATATCCGTTGCTCTCTTCCGGGTCACTATCACCGTCCGCGTCTCTGTCGTCTTCGGACATTCGGTCATCTGTTGGCTGATTGCGCTCCCATGCATGAAGGAAACCGTTGTCCACTTCTGATAGAGGACCGTCAGAGTCGCCGCGCGGATTATTTTGACTAAAACTCTGCAGAAGAAGCTTGTCGATTTCATCAAGGTTAGCCGTGGAGGGATCATCGTCTGCTCCGAGGCCGTGGCTCTTGAAACCACCCCCCGATCCGCCTTGACCGTCTCCTGGATTCGCATCGTAGCCGGCTCCAGTATCGTTTGAATAGCCGAAGTCGCCGTCCGCGCCGCCGCCACCGAAGCCATCCCCAGCGCCATCCCGATTGCTGCCGTCGCCGGTCCCAAACAAGTCGTCGTCATTATCGTCCTCGTCGAAACCGGTCCCATCGACGGCCGTCAGGAGGTCAGGCCAGGAGAAATTCGGATTCAGCTGGAATACAGTCTCCTTCAGAATTCGCACAATTACTTTCTCCCGCTTGTGGGCCCTCTGCTGCTTTCCAGCCTCGGTCCCTACGTAGGAGAATAAAGTGCCCACGTTGTCCTCGAGCTGGCGAACTCGGCTCTCGAATTCCTGAGGGAGTTTGTTGTTGCTCGAATCTCCTTCGTTTCCGGCTTTCTTCTCGAGGCTCTTGACTCGATTGATGAGAGTGGCCTGCTGAGGTTCTGCGTTGCCCTGTACCACGGCTGGAGCTTTTCCAGCGTCGCCAAGAATACTTCTGATCGCATCCTTGAGATCATTGACAGTAGGTAGAATACCATCTACCTTTGCGCCCAATATCGCAACATCATCTTGATTTGTAGACGCTTGACCTTCGACGCCGGACATGTCGCTGTCGGTACCAGCCTTAGCTTCGAGATCGCCGATTCTCATCTCAGCAGCCTTTAGGGATCCAGACAACGACTCGATAAGGCCGTCCGCTTTCTCCAAGCCGACGTTGACCTGCTTTCGAGCCTCTTGTTCTTCTTTGAGTCCCCGAACAGTGTTGTTTCTCAACGTATTTACCTTCTTATCGATAGCCTCTCCCACTTCTTTCGCCACTGCGTTGGACATATCCGCCAACGAGCTTTGTGGGATTCGGTCCGACGTTTGCATCGCGCTACTCTGGATTTGTGGCACCTTAGTAGCAAAAAGTGCCTCAAATTGATCAACGACAGATTGAGGGATGTCCTTGATGTTTAAACTGCCGCTGTGAGCAGGCTTCGTGTCAACATCCATCTGTGAAGTTGCGGATTGTGTATTGCCAGAAGGGATATTCGTTTGAGAGGGCTTGTTATCCACATTGGGAGCCTTTGGTTGGAGATCTCCGATCTTCTTCTCGAGAGCAGATATTTGATCGCCGGCTTCATTCAACTTGGTGGTAAGATCTGCGATCAAATTTCCCTGCTCTTGGTCCTTAGTCTCCAAGACTGAAAGATCGGGTAGCTTAATGGCATCTATCTTGATGCCATTTTCTTTTGCCAGCTTCTTCGCTGCCTTGATGTCTACTCGGATCTTCTGGATCTTCGCCTTCTTGGAACTTGTAGTGGCTCGCTTCTTGGCCTTCAAGGATTGGGCAGTGGTTGCGTACCGTTTGCCCTTCATTTTCTTCATTGCAACTTCGATCTCGTTGCAAAGGCCAGCGAGCGCGGTCTTCTCCACGGAATTAGTTCTTATGGCTTCCACAGCAGCACGCAATTCTGTGGTCTCTGCGGAAGCCGCGTTTATGTCTTCCTTGCTCTTGAGACCTGCTACGTCTGCAACCAAGCTGCAAATTACTTGATCAAGGTCCTCGGTACCGTCTTGTGCACGAGCGACCTTTTCCACGACGTCCTTGTTCTGCAATAGCCAATTTAGCACGGTATCCAAAGCAGCGCCAGGCTCATAGTTCTTTCCGAAGAAGTTCGTGAGGCGTGCATCAACCTGCTCGACCCAATCGTGGAGCTTGTTCAGAGTTGGGATGACGTTGTCTCGCAATTCGATCTTCAGAAGAGTATCTAGGCTTTCTACGCGGTCTGAAGCTTCCTTGTAACGCTTGTCTTGCCTCAGAAGCTCACCATCCAAGAGTGACTTTGAAGCTTTGTTTTCGAGTCTGTCCCGATGCTGTGCATGAGATTTCTCCAGTCTTGAGGAGAGCTGTGTCACCTTGTCCAAGTTGCTTTCGACTATTAAGAACCTCAAGTCCGAGCTTTCTTTTGACATCATGTCTGAGCGCAGCGAATGCAGGGTTTCTGACAAGGACTCAAACTCGCTTCTGAGCGAGCCGAGTTGCTCCTCACAAGTCGCATGGATCTGCTCCTGGATATCATTTGCATTTTGTCGAAGGAAATCTTCGACATCCTTCCGCCCTACACTTGCGCTGTCCTCGATCAACTTTGAAAGCTTCTTTATGACAGTCTCTTGAATCTAGCTGACGTACCATTTTCCCGTGACAGCCAAATGTTTAACGATCTCTTCCTTCGAAGCGTGATCTTTGAGCATGACTTCAATAGATCGCATCTGGCGCTCAGCAGTTTCTCTATGAAATAATTCGTTCTTCATATGCTCGTAGTAAGATTTCCAACGAGCTTGCATCTGGTGCAAAGAATGGAGGCTGAATAGATCGAGGAACATGACCCAGACGTTTAGCAGTGTCATGCCTAGAGACCTGCATAAACCTCGAAGCCTCCGATGGGCGCAAAACACAATCCATCTTGAGGAATCACGAGCGGAAAGAAGGATGTCCGAGCAAACAACGCAGGCGTACATGCCAATCGCAAAAATCACAGTCACAATTAAGGCGAAAAGTGCCGAAATCACCTTGATGGCCGTGAGGAATACCCAGAACGCAGGCATAAACCTCGTGCAGGCAGCAATTGTACAACGTATCATGCAATTGACGGGACGGCAGATGGCCTGCTTGACGGGGCGTAATGCAGGAATATCGATCGCGTTTCCCGCACCATCGGCCAACGATTGAAGATCGCGCCAGAACAGTATCGCTGCTTTTATCCAAATATCGATTTCCAAGGAACTCTTGAGCAAAGCACAAGGAATTGCTCGCAAGTTGTCCAACTCCAGCATGTTTGGCCGTGACAAGATTTCGGCCCAGGCAGCGCTGACTTTCGCACTATTGTCTGTCAAGGTTCTCGCCTTGGAATAGTAGTGGAACATGATTGCGAGGACCAGGCTGAAGGTCAGAATAAGGAGGACATGTTCTTTGTACACACGTCGCAGAGACAATGCGATCAAAGCCAAGCGACCGGCAGCAGCCATCTGTAGAGGTTCAAACATTTTCGCTATGTTCGGGCGAAGTATTGGAAATGATTGAGTAGAGCGCCTTGCACTTGAGAACAAGTCGCCCAGAGACACCAGGAGACCAGAAATGCCAGAACGGGCAGAAGATATGACAACGTGGAGGTTCGGTCGGGTAATACCGTAACGCGATCCTAAGTTCGAAAAGATATCATTACAAGATTTGATGATAGCCCAAAGAGAACTCTTGATTCTTGGTAGTACCGGAGCTGTGATATCTGCGGGAGGCTCGTCACCAGTGGCGCAGATTGGCGATCCATTTAGCAAGGGTCTACCTGAATCATCCATGTCACCGAAAGCGACGCACACATCCTCCGAAGCTTCTGCAGAAGAGCGCAGTCGCTCGACGGGTTTCTCGATTTGATGGCATACTTGAAAGAGGTCGCCAAATGGAAGGTCCGGATTCTGGATCAACAAAGAGATGTCCTCAACATGATGAATTTGGGAGAGGTACTGTAGCGAACATGTTAGAGAGTGATCACTTTCGACAGTATGAAGTTGAGAAACACTTACGGCATTACGTTGAACAGTAAACCAGGTTGACACAAGCGGCCGATCCAGTTGCAAGCTCGAGAATTGACAGAGACTGATAGGTACCGGTAGTAAGTTGCAGATCTGTGAGGCTGCTAGAAGCAACCAGGATAGAAGCGGTGGGAGCATTTTGGTGGCCTTTCAATGATCGAGCGTTAATGGTCCTAGAAAAGATTGTGTGAATGTGAGCTTTTCAACGATTGAGCGTTGATGGTTCTGGAAAAATTGTTTGGATGGGTTGTTTGAGGGAGGGTAGAAGTTGGAAAAGCAGGCGAGGCTTGAGACTAAATAGTGCGAGAGAAGCGAGGTAGAACAGGCAGCAGCAGCATTTGGTGAAGTTCAATAACGTTGAGTGATCCCATTGTCCTGATTAGCGTCATTATACCGAAGTGTTGGTGACACTCATGTTGCGATCACCACAGGAAAGGGTGGTGAATTGCCAGAAAGGGAAAAGTTTCACTTACTAAGATGCACTCACGCAGGTGGTCCCCTGGATTTGCAGCATTATCCTGATTGGCGTTCTTGATTCCTGGAAGGTGATATTGAAGACGGCGAACACTGTAAAAGTCGGTGAGTTACCAAAAAGGGGAAAAGAATCACTGACTTGTTGCGTTCACTCAGGCTGTCTTCACGGGTTGTCACAGAGACTTACATCAATTACCTTAGCTTTTCACTTTCGGGCAAGCTAATGAAGGAAGGAGGATAGACGAAATGTTGGGCTTTTTATGTTGTGTGTCACTGTTCAGGGGTGAAGCAAATCGCGAGGCATGGAAACCACGTCACTTGTAGTTTTGAGGAGAAATAGGTCTTGATGACTTACACAGCCCGCTACCCCTGGTGTTGATCGAAAAGATTCCTGCGTACCGCCGTTTTCAAAACCTCTATCCGTTGCTGAGCCATAGTGAAAACTTCACGATACTGCTCCAAGCCTTCAGCAACAACAAACCCTCGTGTCAGCCTCCCTTCGCAGATGCCCTTCATCTTAATTTCCATGTCTTTCCTTAAGAAAGGCTTGCTCAAAGCAATCTCATTTGCAAAGCCAACTTGATCATAGCCCTCGATTAGACCAACGCCGAGCTTTGTAGGAATGATCTCTTCTACACCGCGGGCACCAGAGCGTTGCCGCGTGCCAACGTAAGACCTGTCTTTTATTTTCGCGATATGCTCGGCCATTGTTGCGTCAGTGCCAATGCCATTTGCATCCATCAAGGCAATCAATTCTGGCTCGGTCAAGTAGCTTGGCGGGGTAGTCTTTCCCTCCGCAATCATGGCTTCGGTTGGCTCGAATGTCTCGCCAACAGTGAAAGTCGGAAGCTGCTGGCTGCTCTCCCACTTATCGTACACGTAGACATCAAGGTAGTTTCTCTCTATAACTCTCAAGCCACTAGCGCGGAAGACCTCGCTTCTGCCGTAAACAATCTCAATGTCCGTTTTCTCGCCTTTCGCATCTTCTGAACAACAAGCAAGAAATCGTCGAATGACAAACTCGTAGACTTTCCTTTCATCTGCACTCAAAGCAGACGAAGCGGCATAGTTGACTGGATGTATTGGTGGATGCGCTTGGTCATTACGTCTTCCACTTCGAGGCTGCCGAAAGCTACCATCAAGAAGACTTTGCGCGTAATTGCCCCAGGCATCATGATCTGTTTGCTTCTGGATAATGGTGTGAAGGTCAAACTCCTGTGGAAATTGATCTGTTTCCGTTCGGGGATATGAGATGAACCCTTTCTGATATAGCTGCTCGGCAACTGCCATCACGCGATGTGAAGTCATGCGAAGAAAGCGTGAGCCTTGCATCTGTAGGTCAACAGTAGTCAGGGGAAGAGGTCGCCATTTCGATGTTGGCTTTGTTTGCACTTTTGTAACACGGGCCAGGCGTGCGTCGATACATTCTTCAAAAAGAACGACAACGGCAGCCCTATCAAAGAGATGTCCGCGGCTCCATAAAAAGTTGACTTTCTTGCTATCTCTGTGGTGTGTGACCTTGATATACCAGAATGTCTCCGGTTTAAAATTCCGGACACGCCAATATCTGTCCACGACGAACCCTAGAGTTGGAAATTGACAGGATCCTAAAAGCTGTCAGATGGTAAAGTAGGAGGACGGAGCCTGTGCACATACCATAGCTAATAACCTGATCTTTGATTTCACCTCCTAAGACTCTCAATTGAAGAGTTTGCAAACGCGTGAAGGCGGCTCCTATGCGTAAGTCGAGTTCTATTCTAGCCGCAACAGCACTGGCTTGACGTTCGTCAAGCTCGATGGGATGATGTGCGGCATTGATAACGTGCCTTTAAGAATTAGCTTCGTGCAACCGTGGAGCAAATCGTACTTACGTCTTCTCGGTGTTACTGAATTTGGCTCGTTTGACTTCTATATCTCGTTTTCCTCGCTTTGCCTGCCCTCGCACTTCAGCTCCGATGTGCTCCCCTTCTCGGTCGCAATCGGTCCAAATGAAGAGAATTCTCGAATATCGAGCCTGTTGCATAATATTTTCGGCAATGGCTTTCTTGTCCTGAACTTATTCAATGTCTAATAGCCCTAAGGAGCAAAGGCCGCTAACCTCTGCAATGACTTCTGTTGTTTCAGCCTCGAACAGAGCCGAGGGATTGACTGCTTGCCAGCTTTTGTACCGGCCCTCAAAATCGAGATTTGTGAGGTGTCCGAGCACGCTGGTCATTACCACAGAGCAATTTCCCCATCGCTGAAAGTTGAAAGTAAATTCGTAGTTCTTTACATATTGATTACCGCGAATAGGATTCTTGAGAAGACTTAGGATGACCTTTCACTGATAAAGGCCAAATAAGCTTACCGTCGTGACTCTCCCACCTCCAAGGTGCTGGGCAACAGATTTTGCAATGGAAGGCTTTTCTGCCACGCAGAGAATTTTCATCTTCGGGTGTGTAGGATATCATGATTCCGATCATGAACTGTTGCATTTGACCGACAAGGGATATTAGCAACTATGCAGCACGTTGACGTGAAGCAATGCTCATGTTTAATATTTGTTCCTCCAAAGCGCGAGTCGCGACTTAACTCCGCTCCGCCTCCACCCTTTACCAGAACAGACTAGCAGCAAGCTACGGCGCGCCACCCAGACAAGTTAAGTCGAAGACGCTTCGATCCGAATTTGCCATCATCGACGTTAAGCTCTGCTGCGTAGGAAGAACAAAAGGTTCTCAGACGTTACGACCCTTGATCACCTTACTATTGTCGCCGCTCATGGACCTCGACTCTCATTCCTGCTAGCACTGACTCTAAACTATCATATCTTGACCAGCCATTCCCTGGCCATGGCATCTTTGCTTCGCCGGCCAGGCAAAATTACCCAGAGCTCAACAACCGCCGCAGAATGTCTCTTATGCCGTCACAATTACGTTCCCTCTGTTGCCAGGGCACGATTGCGCTCACATGCTGAGCCATCACGTTCGCGCGCCTACGCTACCGTGAATCCAGGTTCTCCACAAACTCCGAAGAATCAAAAGCCGAAGAATCAAAAGCCAAAGAAAGAAAAGGCTAAGGAAGAGGATGATCAAGATGGGCAGAAAGATAAGAAGCTTGAATCTCAAGCTGCCAAAACCCCTGGCAAGGTACCACCAGGATTTGAGAATTTGTTCAACAAGGACTCAAAATCAAGCCCAATATCAGGCCCATCCGGTGGTGTCAGCGATGGCGAGTCACCGTCTCCAAACATGGTTTCTCTAAGTCAAGAAGAAATCGCTATGCTTGAGTCTCTTGTGGGAAAGCTCAAGGCTGCCGCATCGAAGAGTCAACAGAAAACCATGGAAGAAGCCCTTGAGATGATGAAGACCAAGGGAATCCCTGCCGAGTTCAAGGAGGTTATGAAGGAGATTGGTCTTGAGCCAGGCAAAGAGATCAAGCTGACACTCGCGACTGCGATAAGAGCAAGCCGAATATTGTCAAAAATAGTCGATATGGACCAGAGCGAACTCAATAGTTACATGCAAGGAGCACAGCCGAAACAAGAAAGCAAGAACGAAGGGCAAAAATCGCGTCAGCAGAAAAATAAAGAAAGCCAATCTTTACCTCCGAATGCCTACGCATTTAAATTCGACACCAACATGTTCCTCATCTCCGCGTTTGTCGCCTACTACATCTACCGCACGATCAATCCTGGTGAAAATTCCAGAGACATTACATGGCAAGAGTTTCGGACCACATTTTTCGATAAGGGACTCGTTGACAAGCTTACGGTATTTAATCGGAATAAGGTCCGGGTCGAGCTTCATCGTGAACGCGTTGCTCAAATGTATCCCGAGTCACCGGCTGCTCATGCCGGTTTCTACTACTACTTCACAATTGGATCCGTTGAGTCTTTTGAACGCCGGCTAGATGATGCGCATAACGAGCTGGGCATACCAAGTTCGGAAAGAATACCAGTAGCTTACCAAGATGAGATACCCTGGATGGCGGCATTTTTCAATATCCTTCCGACAGTGCTTTTCATTGGCGGCCTTTTCTGGCTCTCACGGAGAGCGGCATCTGGAGGCGGCGGGCAGAGCGGCATCTTTGGAATTGGGAAAAGCAGGGCCAAGCGGTTCAATCACGAGACAGATATCAAGACCAAATTTGCGGACGTTGCTGGTATGGACGAAGCAAAGGTTGAAATCATGGAATTCGTTAGTTTCCTCAAAGATCCAGGTCAATACCAAAAGTTGGGGGCAAAAATCCCTCGAGGTGCCATTCTCTCCGGTCCACCAGGGACTGGTAAGACGCTTTTAGCAAAAGCCACAGCAGGCGAATCAGGGGTCCCATTTTTCAGCGTTAGCGGGTCTGAGTTTGTAGAGATGTTCGTTGGCGTTGGCCCTTCTAGGGTCCGAGATCTATTCGCCAATGCACGAAAGAACACACCCTGCATCATCTTCATTGACGAGATCGATGCTATCGGGAAATCTAGGGGAAAGGGGAATTTTGGAGGTGGGAACGATGAACGAGAAAGCACACTTAACCAAATCCTGACAGAAATGGACGGATTCAATACTTCAGAACAAGTTGTTGTACTTGCTGGAACGAATAGACCTGATGTGCTCGATCGGGCGTTGATGCGTCCTGGGCGCTTTGACCGACACATTTCCATTGACAGGCCGACAATGGATGGTCGCAAACAAATATTCAAGGTGCATCTGAAAAAGATCGTGACCACTGTGGATATAGAGTATCTCACCGGTCGCTTATCCGCCCTCACACCGGGCTTTTCCGGTGCTGATATTGCTAATTGTGTCAATGAGGCAGCTCTCATTGGTAAGGATTTTCCGGTTCTTGTCCTGTTCTACATGATCTAACATTATGCAGCCGCCCGTGCACAAGCGTCTGAGGTCACTATGACCCATTTCGAATCCGCCATCGAGCGTGTGATTGGTGGGCTTGAGAAGAAGTCTCTAGTGTTGACACCTGAAGAAAAGAAAACCGTCGCTTACCACGAAGCTGGCCATGCGATTTGTGGATGGTTTTTCAAGTATGCGGATCCGCTCCTCAAAGTGTCCATCATTCCGCGCGGTCAAGGTGCCCTGGGTTATGCCCAATATCTTCCTGCTGGTGGTGGAGACGTCTACCTCATGAACGTGAATCAGCTGATGGATCGCATGGCCATGACGCTTGGTGGGAGAGTCAGTGAAGAGATCTGGTTCGATACAGTTACTTCCGGAGCAAGTGATGACTTCAATAAAGTCACACGTATGGCGACTGCCATGGTGACAGAATGGGGTATGTCTCAAAAGATAGGGTATCTGCATTATAAGGACGACGAGCAGCGCCTCCACAAACCATTCTCGGAAGAAACTGCACGTAATATCGATGCCGAAGTCCGACGAATTGTCGACGAAGCCTATAAACAGTGCAAGGAGCTCCTTACCGAAAAGCGAAAACAGGTTCAGATGGTAGCTGAGGAGCTACTTAATAAAGAAATGCTGGCTCGTGATGATCTGGTGCGACTGTTGGGAAAGCGACCCTTCGAAGAAAAGGACGACTTCGCCAAATACTTTGATAATAGAGAAGGTGGAAAGAGCGCGCCACCGCCACCGCCTGCTGAGGATGAGGGCAAAGGACCGGAAGTGCCAGCGCCGGCACAGTGAGATATTGTTAGAATAGTATGGGCGGTTGATGAATCCCACGAATATCTTCGCTCTTGTTTGTAGATATGCAGGCTAAAGGCTAGCGAAGTGGTGTCCTCGAGATGGTGGACTCTGTCTATACTTTTGTACTTCATCTCTAGAGTTGGCCATGCGTTGACATTTAGAAACACAATTTCGGCATCTAATTATTAGATAATGATAGGTGTACGCTGAAGATACTCATTGTGCTCACCAAAGGCTGAAAAATCCGGGTCTAAGCAACTGGACCAATGAAGGTTGTCAACCTGGATCCCTTCATCTTCGGTATTCTGCTCGAATACGGAGACATTCGAGGAAGGTTCCGTCTTACCACTCTTAGACTAGCGTATCCGGAACCTTCACTCGAGGTTAAATACCCGCGTCCTTGACTTTCAGTCCGCATTCACGTCAAAGATTTGACAACTTTCAACCACCGCATCGCGTGCAACGTGCTGTTCATCGCAGCCATCATGTCCTGGCGCAATCAAGGCATTACCGGATCCAACAATATTCCGCTCGGCACTCGTCGCCGATTTGGGGGAGACGACAATGGTGCTCAAAATGGTAGCTACACACCATCAGACACTTCGGGAGCTGATGCTTCCTATAAACGCGGTCGTAGTCCTACTAGAGGTACGTTCATCACTTCCTAATCCTCTGCGCGAATACTCGCTGACATCTCTAGCCGAAGCTGTCGTCGATGGCGTAAAGCGGCGTAAAAAGCGCAACCGGTGGGGTGACGCCCAGGAGAACAAGGCTGCCGGCCTGATGGGCCTTCCCACGATGATCATGGCAAACATGACAACCGAACAGCTCGAAGCTTATACTCTGCATCTTCGCATCGAAGAGATCAGCCAAAAGTTGCGCATCAACGACGTGGTTCCTGCGGATGGCGATAGGTGAGTTCTCAACACACCTTAAGAAGAATACATTCTAACGAATTCTTCACAGGTCACCGTCGCCAGCTCCTCAATACGATAATTTTGGCAGACGTGTCAATACCCGCGAGTATCGTTATCGAAAGCGACTCGAAGACGAGCGTCACAAGCAGATCGAAAAGGCCATGAAGATCATCCCCAACTACCACCCACCTTCTGACTACAGACGCCCCACTAAAACACAGGAGAAGGTCTATGTGCCGGTCAACGACTACCCCGAAATTAACTTCAGTATGATAACTAACCCTCTAACTGCACACTTTCTTATGTCTTTCATTTCCTATTTTCTGTCCGGCTTGACATGTGGCCAACAGAAGTATCCTTCAACACTAACCATTTCTAACACTCCTTCTCCATCATTTAAATTGTGAGAATCAAAAGACTAACATTTAGCTACCCCTAAGTCGGTTTACTCATTGGACCTCGTGGCAACACTTTAAAGAAAATGGAGACTGAATCACAAGCCAAGATTGCCATCAGAGGCAAAGGCTCTGTCAAAGAGGGAAAAGGTCGCTCTGACGCAGCTCACACCAGCAACCAGGAAGAAGATTTACACTGTTTGATCATGGCAGATACCGAGGAGAAGGTCAATAAAGCGAAGAAGCTCATCCATAACGTGATTGAGACGGTACGTCAACTCCCCTCAATCTATCACAATAGGTCTGACTAGTGTTTTTAGGCGGCCTCGATTCCTGAAGGTCAAAATGAATTGAAGCGGAACCAGCTCCGAGAACTTGCAGCACTCAACGGTACGCTTCGCGACGACGAGAACCAAGCTTGTCAAAACTGTAAGAAACCCCCACATGCCTTGCTTCTATTCTTTTCTCACCGAATTATAGGTGGCCAAATCGGACACAGGAAATATGACTGCCCGGAGCAGAAGAACTTCACAGCGAATATTATTTGTCGCTCCTGTGGTAATGCTGGTCATGTTGCCCGAGACTGTCCCGAGCGACAACGCGGTACGGATCCTCGCAATTATCCCAGCGCTCCCAATGGCCGTCCGCAAGGCAGAATCGCAGGTGGGGATGCTGTAGACAGAGAAATGGAGCAACTCATGCAGGAATTGGGTGGAAATCCATCTGGCGATGGTATGCCAGCCCGAATCGAAGCTGGTCCCGGCGGCTATGAAGAGGGTGGCGAATATGGTGGTGATCGTGACCTAAAGCCGTGGCAAAAGCAACCAACAGGAGCCGCGGCACCGTGGTCAAGACCTCGCGAAGATCGCGAATATGGCGGGGGTGGCTCAGCAGCGCCATGGGCAAACCGTGGGGGAGACAATTATGGTGGCTACGGTGGGCAGCAAAATTACGGTGGGCCGCCTGGAGGTGGTGCACCATGGCAACAACCTCCCCCCCCTCCTCCGGGTGGACAACAAGGCTACGCATACGGCTATCCTGGGTATGATCAAGGTCAGTCACTTGGTGCACCGCCTGGCCTTCCTCAAATGCTGCAAAACTATGGAGCTCCACCGCCACCGCCTTCTGGAAGTGCTCCCCCGCCTCCGCCATCCGACTATCCCCCTCCTCCAGTAAGTCATCGACTTGAGAATTACTCCGCATAGCAATTACTAACTACCTCTCAGCCACCGGGAGATCAACCGCCTCCTCCGCCGCCATCCTAATCGTTCCGACGTTGGAGGAAAATAATACTCACTATTTGACTTACCGGTGTGAGATGGTTTGAAGGGTGCGGTCATTTACTTTTCGGTTCATAATTCACAAATGGTGGGCATCCAAGGCAGAGTTATTCCTGCAGCTCGGCCACGGGGACGTCAGGAATGCTCATTTGTTTACATTCCTTTCTTCAAATTTGTACTTGTACATTATTAGTTTTCTAGAAAATCGATACTTTCCTTTACAACACATAAGCATTGAAAAGTTTCATACAATCATGACAGACTCCGACTATGACCAAGTCCTCCGCGTCCGCCGCTTTATCGACGAATTCAAACTCCCCGACGAGGAAGAATGTGAAACCCAAGAAAAAGCCTATGGAGAAGGCAACCTGCCCCAGCACTGGGCCACGCCTCTCTACTACTACAGAAAGGGGTACGATCGGGAGGAAGTCGCCATTGAACTTTTGGAGAGCGTCACGGCGCACCATGAGCGGTTTCAGCAGACGATACCGGAGCGGCGGATGGGCGTGGTGCTGCAGGGGACCAGCCAGGGGGGACGTTTTGACCGGCCGCCCGAAGAGTTTATTAGGGAGGAGCTGTATGCGTTCGGTGCTCGCGGTGAGGCTCCCCTTGTTCTATGTGGTGTGTGGAGGGTGCTGATGGGTTGTGACAGCGCAGCAAGCCCGCCATCCGAGCCTGACTGGCACAGTGCTTGATATCTTCGGGAGCAGCCGGTGGTTGCTTGACGACTCGAAGGGCATGTCTGCTGCTAGCCGGATGAACAGTATTTACCAGAGCTGTATTCTCGCGTCTAGATTGGTGAAATTGTCGGGAACTTTTCTGATGGCGCTTTTGCCGAAGCCGAATATTGCGTATTGTCGCGTCTTGCCGTATCTGGGGAAGCAGGGCGCGGAGGTAGATGGGAAGGTCAAGGAACATCTGCGGGAAATCGTGAGTCTTTACTCTCTTCCTTGTCTTGCTGGTTTCGGTAGTCGAGAAAGGAAGATGGAGCTAATCCACTACGCTGATTGGAAGGCAAAATTCATGCGCTGGAAAGAAGACAACAACATCCTCCGCCACTACGGCTGGCTCGGCACCGTGCACCACGGTCTCGGTGGCCCAAATCGACCCGTTGGTCCTCAGTCCGCAGAAGACCTTGATGCAGCGGACGCACGTGACCGATCTCAGCGATCAACGCACCGGCAGAAGATGCTCGTCATTGCGTCGGAGTTGATCGATAATGTGATCGAGACACGCCCGGGCTCGGATCAGAAGGTGTTTGCGATCTGGGTTTTGGCACTGGAGATGATCAAGCAGCTCGGGAAGTTTATCCTCTTGCACCGATTTGAATACGATCAACACCGACCAGATCCTGCGTTGGAAGATTTCGTGGATCGTGATATTGGGGAGAATTGGCTCGCGTGGTTGTTTGGTGGGTGGGTGCTGAAGCCGCATGGTTATCCGTATCAGCTGCCGAATAAGCAGGCGCTGTTGCAAGGTTTGCAGTGGGAGAAGATGTATCGTGCAGGTTATCAGAGTCCGGAGTGGACGGTTGCGTATTCGTGTCAGTTATCGTACTTGGACAACTTGCTGGTGAATGAGACCTGGGTTCCGTATCGGACTGGACGAGTAACAGGGGAGCATGCGGCGTTTATCAGGGAGACGATGTTACATCCTCCAAACCCGTTTCGAAGAGGGGAGACGGCAAGAAGAGCATTGAAAGTGAGGCTGCTGTGGCATTTGGATACCTTCAAGCTTGGGATCGTGAGACCGGGAGAGATGCTATGGATTGATGTTGCTGGGGCTTGCGGTAATACGTTTGATGATCAGGACTGGGGTGAAGATCCCACAAGGGAGGATGGTGAGAAGAAGGCCGAGAACAAAGGGGAGAAGGGGAAGACAGAGAAAAGAGGCAGGAAGAGAGGTAAAGGCAAGAAGAGAGTCGTACAGGAGATCAGCAGTGATGATGATTCTGTTCTCTCAGTACCAGTGCCCAAGAGGAAGAAGACAGAAGCAGCGCGAATCGCAGAGACAGTGGACAACTATGACCGAGAGTTGAGAGAGCTGGCTGCCAAGCAAAAAGCTGCAGAGCGAAAGAGATCTGCTGCAGAGCAGGTCTTGAGGCAGCTGCAGGATCCTAGACAGAAGGAGAACATCACGCCTTTGCCTCAGTACTATGATCCGACCAATAACAGCACATACCAACCACTACCACTTGACCTCATCGGACCCGAGCAAGAGACAGATACTCTGGCAGTGAACACGCAACGAGTCATCAACGAGAACAACACCGCTCCCGGCGATGTATACGTCGATCCCATGCAATTGACTATTCCAAGCAGCCAGGAATTCAGTGACCCGGTCGCCAGAGCTGCTATGGAGGAAGTCGCTAATTCGATCACGATGGACGAAATTTACCAGATATTGGGTCAAAATCCACCTGATCATTACCAACCTCCGCCATCGTTTGAAGGAGAAGAAGATGCAGCTGGAGGATCAAGATCTGTACGGAAAAGACAGACAACAGCTCGTACGTCTAGGGGTAAGGGTGAGGTCAATGAGCATGCGAAGATGTCAAAGGGGCGGAAGAGAGTCAGTTGGTACGTCATTCGATCTGTGCTGGATGCGGAACCGGGTGAGGCACCCACAACAACTGTCAACAGAGTAAGAAGTTTGAGGGCAACGAGGAGGCAAGAACTTAGTAAGGTGTACAGAAAGGCCATTGAGAAAAGGAGAAGTATCGTAGAGGATATGCGAGAGGGCGAAATCCTAGAAAGCAGTCTATCGCATCAGCGTGGGAAGGAAGAATTTTTGACCGTCAAGAAGATGCCAGGTGTAAGGGTCTGGCTCAAGCCACCAAGCAATTACGACTGCGAATCCTGCGTGGAGGAGTCAGGCATTGACGAAGGCGAGAGTCAGGAGGGGCATTCTAGGTTGAAGCCACGTGTGAAGAGAATGAGAAATACGACACCAGCTAAGTAAGTGGGAACGCTTCAAGGCATCAAGTCAGACGTTAATCTAACGGGGATAGACCAATTGAGCCAATGCAACAAAAAACTTCGGGTACATCCAGCAAGATTCAAAGAGAAGCAAGAAGATCAAGTGGGAAAAATGTGAAAAATAAGACGGTCATCAAAGGGCCAACAGGAACAAAGAACAAGCGGTGAGATGGAGCTACCGTCAAAGACAATAGATATTTAGAACGGACATTAGAATTTTTATCGTCGCCCAGTAACAATTTAAGAATCTACCTTAATGTTGTCTATTAGTCAACTCTCTTCAAGCATCTAGACTTCTTCCCGAGGTGTTGATTTATTCGGGAAACTCGACGCAAGAATTCGCCGAGTACTAATCTTAGGCCTCAGAAAGGAAAACCTCTTGGAAGTCCACCATCATGTTCCTGCAACAGGTCAACGAGGCCACGCAATGTAGAGTTATCATAGCCACCGCGGCCATCCGGGCTGATCGACAGAGATGCAGATGCGGATCTCATCGCTCACCGTGCCTGGATCTGCAGCGAAGTATTGAGCATCGCTGTCATCAACGTACGGACATTTTCTACAATTCTCTGACGTGCTCTCCATGTATCTTTCACACCGTGGGAGATTTGGTCTCCTACGTCCTTTGAACGACTCGAAATCGCTCGCTCGAGACATCTAGAACGTGTTGACTTGAACCGAGGCATTACTGCTCCTGCCATATCTGGCTTGTACAGTTCCACCTCCGGCTCAGCAACTTATTTTCGGTACGCATATTTTCATATTTGCCCCGGGGGACTCGTCGATAGACTTGTTATTCTTTGTTTAAACCTCTTCTTACTTTCCAAGGACCGCTGCCGCAGCATCGAATTCTCAGACACTTAAAGGCTCCTGAAACAATCAAGTTCTATCTAATAAAACGCAAAGCTGAGCATCTCCCAAGAAACGAGACCACGAGGCCAACTATCACGATCCAACATGCCTTCTTCTCCATCAGAAGATCCTGCCAGCCAGTATTTTCAAACCAATTCACCCCCGGCAGCTCTGAAGAGTCATATCAATACTTCCCGGGACTTTATCAACCACCACGCCTCAAACAACCCCGCGCAACGCATCGCTCTTGTTACGAGCGGCGGGACAACAGTACCTTTGGAGAACCAAACAGTCCGTTTTATTGACAACTTCTCCGCAGGTACACGTGGGGCCACGAGCGCCGAGTACTTTCTGCGGGAGGGCTACGCCGTGATATTTCTTCACCGACAATTTAGCCTGCTACCATTTAGTAGACACTACAGCCACACTACCGACTGTTTTCTTGACTTCATGCAGGAGGTTAGCCACGGAGATGACCCAAAAGCGACAGAAGTGATCGTTAAGCAGCATTACCAAGACAAAATGCTGAAAGTCCTGCGAGAGTACCAAGCTGCTAGGAACGGCGAAATGCTGCTCTTGCTTCCCTTCACAACCGTGACAGAATATCTGTTCGCGCTCCGAGCCATCGCTACGGAGATGAAGCCGCTTGGTTCCCGAGCGTTGTTTTACCTGGCTGCGGCAGTTAGTGATTTTTTCATTCCCCGAGATCGCTTAGTTGAGCACAAGATTCAGAGCGGAGAAGACTATTTGAATTCAGACGGGCAGCAAGTACCAGATGCTGAAGCAGGGGTTGAGCAGAAGCAGACGGCGGCTGGAAAGTCCCAGCTCCTCATCAACCTAGATCCTGTACCAAAGTTTCTGCGGAACCTTGTTGATAGCTGGAAGCCTTCCGGTAGTATGGTTGTTAGTTTCAAGCTGGAAACGGACCCGAAGCTGCTAGTGGGGAAGAGTCGTCAAGCGCTGCAGAAGTATGGGCACGACTTGGTGATTGGCAACTTGCTCACGACAAGGAAATGGGAAGTGGTGTTTGTCAGTAAAAAAGGGGACAGATGGATCAGAGTGCCCCGCATGAAAAGAGGTAAAAGCTTTAGTGGAGTTGAAGGAATGGTGGGGAAGGCAGCGGGATTATTGAGAGAAAGCACGGATTCCAAGGAAGATGATGGGGTCGACGAGGAAGAGGCTGAGCCGGATCTGAGCGGTGGAGAAGTACGAGAGGGTATGGAGATTGAGAGCTTGATTGTCCCGGAGTTGGCGAGAATACACGCAAACATGATCTTGAGTAAGGACATCTCCTTGAAGAGAGATTAGATGTCATGCTTTCGCTGTGGTTAGAGGGGCAAACGGCCTCGCTACCCGAAAGTTTGAAGCGCCGCTGGGACTGTGCAAGTGCTTGGGTTTGGCTGGGCAAGACAATGCGAGAGTAGTCTCCATTAACATTCTGGAAGTCAGTACATTGGCCCGCCGGTTGTGCTCAGCCTCCCCCGTTTGAATCTGTCCCAATGCAAATAATCATCAAAGGATTGCTATTGAAGTATGCTCATCCCTGGTGTCTACCAAAGTTTCTTCGCTCTTGTTTCTGATCTGACAAAGCGAGGTGAATCATTTCTAGGTCTCCCTAGTCTTGTGATCTTTACAGCTGCTGGAGGTGGTATCTCGGAACTTTCGTGATGAGACGGTTCGGAGCTCATTTAGATTATTATCAACCACCTTAAGATGTTTTGCAGCAGTAGACCTAGGCTTGCAACCCTCCGGTGTGGTTCAGGTTTGTGATGCCTCGTGGGTTTGGCTTGGGTCTCTGTAGGCTGCTCGGTTGCTCGGTTGCTCGGCCAAATCCTTGTCGGATGGCGCTGAAGAAACCCAGCACTGCCACCACATGCCTCACCAGGTCAGAGGTCAAACGCTGTTGGAAGATCTTTGCAGACGTCGAGAGACAAGTTTGTTGCAAACAGTCGTGTTCTGCTTCAAGTTTTTCAAATCATGTTCTGTTTGCACGAGATCTAGCCGGATCGAGACAAGCGGCTAAACTTCTTCAAACGTCAAGCGTCGGAGCGCCAAAGCGACCAGACAAATGCAATTTCCCCTCGTCGCTCAACGTCCTCTCTCTAAGCAGCCTTTAGCGATGTTCCTGAGGAGGGCGAACGATGCCTTCTTGTCGGAAGAGCATCAGGGATATGTCACCTCTAAGCTGGTGATGTTGATTCTCTAGAGGGGCGGATGGAAGATCGTGTGGATCCAGGTCAGTAGCAGAAACCACTCCCCAGATCAAGGTCTACATTGGCGACTTGCTTTCATTATACCTCTGAATCATTGGAAAACTCTAGCGAGTGCTCATTTTGGAGTGAGAAACTCCGGAATGAAGATGTTCTAAAGCTAACAGAAGGTTTACCAACAGTCGCTCGGCAAACGTTATCTTGGGACAGAGCCTCACGTTCGTCAAGCTTCTCGAAGCTCCGCCGAAGCTGCGGGATCAAACGGGCCCCAAGCATGGATCCATCTGAAACAAGCTAGCGTCTTCGACGTTCATCTTCGGAACATCGTCTCCCTGAAGATTCAAAACGGATGACAGTTACTGTGAGCGTTGACTGTCCGCTTTCAGAACAGTGCTCCTAGGGGATCGAAACGGCTCTATCATAGATGTGACAACTCTGCCCAAGTCGGCGCTTCCACCTCAGTAAACGCACTGACTATGGTCCCCTGAGCAATTTCCGCCATCACTCACGACTGTTCCACGGCAGGTTTCTTCCCAAAGGTAAGTCTTGGCTATGGTGGCCTCGGTGGTGGTATAGATATCATGGTGACAGCTCTTTTCTGATCTCTTATCACAAGCTTGGTCTTGCCTTTCCTTTGATCAAGTGTTGCCGCCAGTTGCCATTCTCTTCTCTCCGCTGCGCGGTCAACTATATTCACTCTTTTTCCTTGACGCCCATTTACCTTTGAATTCTCAAATGGCTCTCAAATCATTTCTTCTTCTGGGGCTTCTCGCTGCCTTCGAGTTCTCCAATGCAACACGGCCACCTCTCGACCTAAGCAAGGGCAAGGGCAGAAAAGGAGGAAATGGCAAAGGAACAGGCACTGGTGTAGCCGCCCTCGGGACCGGCACTGGCACTGGTGCCCTGGCTGCTGCTGCCAACACGTCAGTCGCTGATGCAGGAGCTGCTCAGGCCGCGGCTTCAGCCTGCCCGACGACTTGTCCTCCGGCTTCGACTGTCACAGAGACCATTATGATGATGTTATCCCCGTCTACCGGTGCTGCGGGAGATGTTTCAATGGTCACGATCACTATGACAACAACAGAGTCAGGCGCTGCAGCTGCACCAACTGCGGCTGCTCCTCCCCCAGATGCCAATGCCGGGTCTGCAGGTGCAGCCTCAAGTCCACAAGCTGCTGGCAATGTTGGATCTGGCAGTAATGCAGGCTCTGGTGGCATAGGTGGTCAGGGAGGTGTGGGTGGCATCGGAGGTATGGGCGGTCAGGGAGGTATGGGGGGCCAGGGAGGTATGGGGGGCCAGGGAGGCATGGGAGGCCAGGGAGGTATGGGCGGCCAAGGAGGCATCGGTGGTCAAGGAGGGATGGGAGGCTCTGAAGGCATGGGACAGGCCGGGATGGCTGGAATGGCTGGACAAGCTGGACAAGCTGGAATGGCTGGAATGGCTGGAGAGGCTGGTCAAGCTGTGACGGTGACCATGACTCTGACCCAAACCGTTTCCGGGTCTGTTGTCACTCAGCTCGTTACAACGACTATTACTGAAGCCTCTGTCGCCAGTGGAAGCGCAAGCGCCTCCGCTTCTGCTGGTAGCGCTGGCAAGGGCTCCGGGAAAGGCTCACAGAAAGGAAAGGGCAAAGGGTCAAAGAAAGGTGGCAAAGGGAAGGGCTCCGCAGCAGGCTCTGCCGCGCCGCCTGCCATGATGGCACCTCCTCCGCTGGGAACTGCCCCTCCTCCACCCCCGGTTTCGAACGACACTGCTGCCGCTCCACCTCCGCCTGCAGCAGGAATAGCTCCACCACCTCCTCCTGCAATGGGTACCGCACCACCACCTCCTTCAATGGGTACCGCTGCTCCTCCGCCTCCTCCAATGGGTACTGCACCACCACCACCTCCTCCACCAATGGGTACCGCTGCTCCTCCACCACCACCTCCAGCAGGAACAGCACCACCGCCACCTCCTGCGATGGATACCGGTACTGCTCCACCTCCACCAGCAGGAACAGCGCCGCCGCCACCACCTCCTCCTGGAACCGCCGCTCCTCCACCTCCTCCAATGGGTACCGCCGCACCCCCTCCCCCACTGGGTACAGCAGCACCACCTCCGCCTGCCGCAGGAACAGCTCCACCACCCCCACCTCCTCCAGCTGGTACCGCTGCACCACCACCTCCAGTGGGTACCGCCGCCGCACCTCCTCCTCCACCAGCGGGTACCGCTGGTCCTGCTCCTGGTGGCCCCGGGCCTAAAGCAAAGCGCGCTAGCATACCCTCATGGACGATCCGTGGTGCGAGGCGACTGGAGAGGGAAGCGCGACGCAGGAGCCTGAGCGAAAGGATGGATGGCTTGGACACAGCCCGGAATCTGGCCTGAACAAAGTCTCCCACAGGCATTGATCTCGGATGAACGAGCGACTCCGAACAGCTCTGGAAGGAAGAAAGTTTGGGAACTTTCCGCATTTACATGTACATTACTTTACGCTTTACGACACTCCTTTAGAAACATTTCGTGGATCTTGAAAAAAGCGGGGTGGCGTTGCGGCCGGGATTGATAGATCAGTTGCCGAAGCAGCATTCGAGAAAACGACTCGCTCGGGCTGGCCCGCGCGATGTAGGTAGCCTCATGGCCAATTGATCAATGGCCAAGTCACTCGTGCTTTCAATGGGCTTTCCTGCTCTCTTAACATGAGCTTTGGGCGGTCTGTGTTTCTCCGGAAGCTCTTTTGCGTATCTAACTGAATTAGACGGCGCGCTTTACAGATAATGTACGTGAACTGGGAATGCTCTGAAACGTACAGAGCCTGTGCAAAATCCAGTGCCCTTCCTTTAGGTCTACTTCGCACGGTGGCGCTGCAGCATTCAGACAGGAAGTCAGATTGCGACTTTACAGCTTGATTCAACGTAGTCTAAGCAAGGGTAAACTATCACCGCCTTAATAAGCCGTGCAATATTCATTAGTACGTCAAAAGAACAGGAAGAGTAGATGTCTATTCATAATAGCGGTGCTGTCTCGGGTCACACAGATCAAGCATGAGTTTGATCTGGTAGTAAAATCACTTTCGCCATTGCTACGTGCATTTCTTGTGACTCGCGGCATTACCTCGATCAAACGTAACAAAGCCCTCGAAGCTCACTAATCCGATGAAACCACTTGCGACTTAGCTAACGGGCGAAGTCCAGGGGTAGTCACATCCATGTCGGAATGATTATTCAACGGCTCTTCGACCACTCCTACTCCTGCGTCGAATGTTATCCGGCCTCTGCAACGAACTGTGGCTCCTCCTCTTCCCCTGCCCTTGCTCCGCCATCTCGTAGCTCTCCCCCCTCTCCAACGCCTCATCCCTACCCGTGATCTCCTTATCCGTTGCCCTGTCCAGCCCGACTTCTTCATCACCCACTACCCCTCCAGTCTGAACACTCCTCTGCCTCTCCAATTCCTCTTGCTCAGCATCCTCGACTCCATACGCCCCACCAACGGACTCATACACAAACGGACTCGCGGTCGGCGCATCCAAGACCCCCAGCTCTTCCGCCCGGAAGTACTTTGGCAGCACAAACGTCCTCACGGGAATAAGCAGGAGGATAATAATCGGAAACCCAATCGCCGCGATCGTCTGCGTGATGGCAAACGTCGCGCCAAACCCGAGCACCTCAATCCCCACAAACGCGTAGATGGCAGGTTTCCGCGCGATCCTCGCCAGCGGCTCGCTCGCGGCCGTCAGCTTCCGGTCCTGCGCCAGAAACACCATCTTGCGCGTGATGCCGTTGCCCTGCAGGGCCTGCACGCCCATGATGAAGAACAGCCCCGCCAGCACCCCCTGCGGGATGAGGTGCAGCACGATGAGCAGCGGGCCCGTCATGGTGCCCAGCGTCAGCAGGCCCTGGGCGAGATTGCTGGCGCGCTGCTCGACGACGTGGTCGACGACGCGGATGACGTGGCCCTTGTTTTCGGATTCGTCTGTGTCGGAGACCTGGCGGTGGACGCAGAGGGAGGTTGTGTGGAAGGGGGCTTGAGGGATGAGGCCGTTGGGAAAGGGGATGCCCAGGAGGCCGGCGACGCCGGTGGTCAGGCCGAGGAGGAAGATGTCCCAGTGGAAGCCGGCTGGCTGGATTGAAATTAGTGACGAGCGTGAGGCTGTATGGGAAGTAGATACACACCTTACGAAGCGGAAATTCGCTGCCTTGCGCGATGAGAGAGGAGACGTTGTGGTCGAAGTAAAACAGGATGGTTAGGAGCACAGCGAATGGTATCGCGAGGAAGACATCTCCAACACTGATATCCCAGAAGTGAATAAACCAGCCGCGATCCTGGGTAGGGAAGAAGGCCTTGCTGATAGGTAGCTTCTCTACAGGCACGTCGCACATGCGGCCGAAATGGACGAAGCCGGTGAAAAAGATGACTGTGAGTGGAGTACCGTAATCCTCAATGAATTTCCGGACGTAGCGCTGGAAGAGGCTGCTCTCCCCAATGACACCGCAGAGATACCCAACCATCAAGACAAGGAGCGAAACCATGATGGACAGGTAAGCCGAAGTTTCGCCTGCCATGCCCCACTGTCGTGTGAGGACTTGGATGCCTTTCTGGAGGTAGATGAAAGCGACGTAGAAGCCGAATATGTCACATGAAAAGCGGGTTACGTAGGTGAGACCATTGCAAGCGTTTGTGAAGGCCAGAATCCAATGCATGACAAGCGACCAGCTTTATAATGTCAGATGGACTTCTTCAAAGAGTATCTGGGGACTCACAGTCCAACCCAACACATAAATGCAAAGTAGTTAATGCCATGCGGATGTACAATATCGTAAACAGTATAATTGAAGACGGTGATCGGCCCTTCAGACACTATTAGAGTATCGACAAGGATACAAAAGCCGCTCAGTACTCACCAGTGACCCCGACAATCGTCAATGGCTGAGCGGCGAAAAGAGAGAAGACAACAGATGCAAGCACTGATGCGAGAAGGACCTCGTTGACACCGTAGCTCTGGTCTGTTTTGGAGAACATGTCCAATGAAAAAGCTAGGGCCGGGAGAATACTGCGGTACATGTGAGTTCAAAGGCACCGGCACATGCGTAGCTCCGCTGGGTGGGGGAAATGCGTGCGACGTGATACAAGACATGAAAAATCAAGCTAGAAAGTATGCCTTTGAAGAAAGAGTACGGAGAACAGCAATCTGTCTTTTTCATTACGTGTAACTGGGCCATACTTTGCAAAGTACATGTAGACCGTCGCCGGCACAACGCGATAGTCCCAAGCATCGCGCCAATCTGACCAGTAATACGGTGCCCTTCTCCTCACATCATTTATCATGCCATGAAAGAGTCTGATCTTCCACCATTTGGACTGCTGTCGCGTGGATGCCGTGCTATGGAAGGTATTCGCATGGGATAGACCTTCTTGCGAGCCCGGGACGCTATTTCGAGAGGAGCGATGCATTGGCTGTCGGAAGCGCTGCCAGGGTTTCTTCGAGCTAGAGGTTGTCGAGCGCATGTTCTGGAAAGAGGACGGAGTGGGCACCGGATACGGCTGGGAGGATGCCGAGCTCGACATGCTGGGAAATGCTAATGATAGTATTGAAGACGAATAAGGAAAAGGGACGAATAGGACGACGGCTTGAGCATGGCAGGTGCCATGGAGCCCACACAGAGACCTACTTCTCGCGAATGTCGAGACAGCGAGCCCCGGTGGCTGCGAGGGAAGAAAGAGGGAGCTTTTAACTTTCGAACAGTTGGCATACCGCCCCTAAAGGCAATTGAGAGAGCTGAGCCAACAGGGAAGACTTCGAATGAGGAATGAGGAGAAGGTGGGGTGGGGACGAAGAGCCAACAACGTCAACGATGGCCGTCATGGGCTCGATCGCGTGCGAGACGGCTGCAAATCATGATGCAAGTCCACTGCTTGGTACCTGAGCCAGCCAAAAATTGATGATCGACTTGCCGTGGCTCCGAGTCGAGAGGTCTGTCTGCTCGACAAAGAATAACGTGTGACGCGCGGATACGAGTCTGGGCTGACAGAAATCGTGGGCGATTCTTTTGATGTGGTGCGGAGCTTCGGCCAAACCAATCGGCCAGGATTTCTGTCACCCAGCCTCAATATGCAGCCGACGGCCAGGGCCTTGGTGGAGTACTCTACCTTCGTATATGGGGATACATTATTAAGCCCAAAGCCGACTACCTCCACAGCACCGACCATCGAGGTCGAGGCCTCTGATCTCTAAGCAGGCACATTTTCATGCATCCAACTCCAACAACTATAGGCTGAAAGGGTGACTCTTCATGGCTGGGAAAGGAACACGGCAAAAAGCATGACAAATGTGTAGGCTGAGAATCAAAAGTAAGGATGAGGTCACAGTCCGACACCAGCACATATAAAAGCATCGTTCCTATAATCCATGATCATGCTAAGGTTAGACAAGATCTCTCCTGTCAAATGTGAATGCTTCGCCGTCTCCAACGACACTTTGATATCTCTCATCGTCAAGTACTGCCTCAACACTAAGAAACACTAGCGATATGTCTAAGACCTCGAACATCCACCTCTACACCACCGCTACACCCAATGGCCTCAAGATCACTGCCGCCCTTGAAGAACTCGGCCTGGTACGCCTCAGCCCCTTCGCAGACTCAATCGAGTACCATTTTGTTACTTGAAACGGAGCTAAGACTTCACCCAACACGTCCATGCGAAAGGTCTCTACCAGTTCCCACTGACTCACCTGGCAGCCTTACGAGCTCACCAAAATCGATATCTCGAAGAACACCCAGAAGGAAGATTGGTTTTTGAAGATCAACCCAAATGGCCGCATCCCCGCTCTCAGCGACACCCTCCCCTCGACCGGCCAACCAATCCGCCTCTTCGAGTCCGGGAGCATCCTCCAGTATCTCGTTGAGCAGTATGACCCGGAGCACAAGCTCTCCTTTCCCCGTGGCTCTGCCGAAAGCTACGAAATGAATAACTGGCTGTGGTGGCAGGTAAGGCGACCTAGAATAGACTTCCGCGTCTTTGAGGGCTGACATGGCTCTAGAATGCTGGGCTCGGCCCTATGCAGGGTCAAGCGAACCACTTTGTCCGCTACGCGCCAGAGAAGATCCAGTACGGCGTAAACAGGTACGTCAACGAGACGAGACGCCTGTACGGCGTCCTTGACAAGCACCTCGCGACTTCGAAATCCGGATACATAGTTGGGGACCACATTTCCATCGCGGACTGCACGACGATTGGCTGGGTCGCGTACGCAGGCTGGGCGGGCGTTGAGATCGACGAATTTCCACACCTGAAGAAGTGGGAGGAGCGCATGATGGCGAGGGAGGGTGTGAAGAAGGGGATGGATATTCCGGACAGGCTGACAATCAAGGAGACACTGAAGAATAAGGAAGAGATGGAGAAGCATGCTAAGGAGGCGGCGGCTTGGGTGCAAAAGGGCATGAAAGAAGATGCGGAGAGGAAGTAGACGAGAAGACCGTCGTAGATCTCGCGAGCAAGAGTTGCACACTATGGATGGTATGCGGATCTCTCGCAGCTGGCCTGTACTAGCTGCAGTGCGATCATCGCCTAAAACGCGTAGCTGGCTTGGAGACACGCAGCCCGTGAGACTTTAGATGCGAAAGCAGGGTGCATCTAACATTGAAATGGAAGACGGACAAACTTCAGGAGTTCATCGCTTCTCAATGCTGAGCAGCTGAAAATGTTCCCTTTTATCCGTATCACTCTTAACCATCACTGTTTCCGAGGTTATTGCTCTCTGACCTTAAATCGACACTGCTCCTCTTGATCATATTGGCATCATAGTCTTCGCCTTCTCCGCCATTTGAGCAAACATGCCCATGCGCTTCTTTCCCTCTACATTCGCTCCGCTCAGTCCTCTCGATAGAAACTTCTCAACCTCCTCCTTGGTCGACTCTCTCGTCGTCCCCCAGATCTGCCATGGCTGCCATTTCCCCTCCAGCAGTATTCTCTGTAAGACAAGATACTCGGTCAGATCTTGGCTTTTGGCCACAGCCTCGGTATTTTGTAACCGTTGTCTCGAGTCGATCTTCACAACAACCTGTCTGAGGATGAAATCCCTGCCGGCTAGAGGGACTGGGACGGCTCGATCGCTGATTACTCGTGCGCACACGGGTAGTAAACCGTTCCAGGCCCACTTCAGTGGTAATGGGAGAAGCCACCTTATCCACCGGTTCGGTATTGCCCACTGCTCTGGATAGGCCATCGCGGCGGGTCCCATACCAGGCGGCGCTTTCATTGGCCTTGGCAGTGGCATCACACCATTGTACTTTAATAGGTCCCAAGTCCGCTTCTTCTCGTAGGGTTCTCGCCGCGAGATAATTGATCGCATTCTTCCAGCTAGTCCATCGCAGCAGATGCGGGATAATGTTTGAACATCGCCGTTGGCAAGAGACTCGTACATGAATTTGTGAAGGGTGAGGGCTAGGGGAATACGGGAGGGGAATTCTGGATTGAGGCGACTAGCACCTCGTCGGAGGCGGCGAAATTGGACATATACTCTATTATTCTCGGCTTGGCGTTAGCGAGACAGATATAAAAGGGATATAAAAGAATTTAGACGTAATGACAAGGTCTGGTTGTTGGCGTACTGGAAGGGATCTCTTATCTTATCCCTTAGACAGTATAACTCAAGTTTAAATCTGTCGATTGGCCGCCTAAGCCAGCTGGGAAGTTGGTATTTGTTTCTTGGTCGAATAAAGAGATCTGGCAAGAGACCGAGGTCGGTCGGAAGCTCGCTGGCATTCATATTTCGTAGCTGCGTTCTCATGCTTGGCTGGGATGGCCGAGAGGTACCACGGCGGGCTCTATTCCCTTCTCGTTGCGATGCGACCATGTTGGTCTGGAGAGAGGCAGTGCTGTGGAAAGGGCGTACCCGGTGTAGACGAAGGATTTTTGTTGGGCAAGAGAGGTTTTGAAAAGGAAAAGATACGGTGGATGGGGAATGGAGGGCGCATGGAGATGGTCTTGATATGCAAAGGTAAATCTGGCGAAGACGTCCGGGACATCTAGTGGAAGAAGACATGGCCAACAGTATAGAAGAAATTAGTAGCTGACAGATCGAACAGGGAGGCAGTTCAGGGGAGCGTCGCCATGCTCATTAGCTTGAAAGAAGTACGCTGCAGCAATGTCGAGAGAGCGTTGAATTTGGTCTCTCGGCCTCAATTGGAGACGCCTTGAGCCGGTCCTGTCCGATGCCGACCCGAAGAACCCAGAACAAGGGGCTCGAGACCTATCTTGATATATGCAAAACATATTCGATAGAGTAAAATTATAGGCTATATTATATAGTACGTGAAATGGTGCCTCAACTACATGCCCAAGAGCCTCCACGCAAATGATCTTGTGTTTTTATTACAATTCGCAGCGCCGTCGCTCATATATCCGCTAATGTACCAGAAGTTTGGGTGGGAAAAAGAACGAGAAGACCCTATACAGTACGGACCGTCCTGCTTCGCTCCCTTTGGATAGACCCGTCTCAGTCATCATCATCAAAGATTTGGAAAGTATTCGCCAAAATGGTCTCCACAACTCGAGCCTGTAGCCCTGTGTCCTGCATACTCGTCCCCGCTCCTCCTACCAATGTTGGTCCCAAGCAGATCGCTATATTAGCAATTGACATCCTATTCTTCTCGCTGTGCTCTTGCACCCTCCACAGGTGCAGCATCATGACTCTTAAAGTGGCATAATTTGGATCTGGTAAGGCATTGACAACAGCGTGCAGTGAGTCACGACGCACTATGTCGTCGTCGATACGAGCTGCTGAGATGAACTCGCCGTAGTGAGCAGAGGTTAGGAGCGGGTCAGGAAGGGAGCGAAAGAAGAGCTTGAGAAGCCCGGTCACAGATGAAACGTCGTGGAAGAAGCTCTCTGGATTGCGGAAATCCGGGGCTGTCGGGTCTGAAGGGGTTGTTAGTTTGTCTAGGGGAAGAAGTGCGGAGTAAGACTCACCGTTATCGAACATTTGCTTCATCTGCTGAATGTTAGGGGACGACCCACTGGTACGGTAGATTCCCTCGACATCAAGGCCGAAGGAGTCGATGGCGTGGATGCATTGATAGACAACCATAGGAACCGCAGATCCATCGCGACGGAAAAGTTCCTCTAATGATATTCCGAACAATGGGTTTAAAGGCGGCAGGTGATCATTTCTGGCCTGTGGAGGAGGCTGGCTCGCTGGCGGCGGCGTTTGATGGAAGCCGTTGGGTCTCCCGATGCCTCCCGACATGACATGCTGGTCTTGATGAGGAGGTGGTCCTGATGGAGGGGCTTGTGAATACTGCGCTGAGGGGTAGCGAGTCGATGCAGCCGAGGGTGGCTGAGAATATGACGGAGGAGTAGCAGAATAAGATTGGTCTCGGGGAGGGAAGGAAGAGGTTACGCCAGAAATTTGGCCAGGTTGCGGAGATCCACCATAAGGTTGATTTGGGCCACCCGGAGAAGGTATCGAAGGCTGGCTCTGCGCAAACGATGGTTGTGGCAGGACTGGAGGAGCCGTTTGCTTTGGAGTGCTCAGTGTTGGGTGTTTCTCATACTTAATTTCGGACGTGCGTGAGCCTGCCTTGCCAGCAAAGCTTAAGATGTAGTCTCGGAGATCCTTCTCATTGTCCACCTGCTGTGCGATCTCCCGCAAGCTCTTATTCTGAGACATGGCTCCGTTGGCTTGATTCTTGAGTGGGCTCACACATAGACCGTTGCCTAGCAAGAGCTCCTCATTTAGGGTGGCAAACTTCTGAAGCTGAAGACTGAGACCCGAGTCGCACTCGTTAATCAGATCGTGCAGTGCCCGAACAGCTTGCGGCCGAAGTGTGCTCACAAGCTCTTGTCGTTGTGATTGCGCCGTCTGGACTTTCGACGCGTAATCCGAATCAGCTGCTTGTACTTTCTTGTGGAGATCCTCTTCCTGCTGGGCTGCCGACTTTGTTCCCTTCAAGCCGAACCTGCCACCTTGCCTGTCTCCTGTCCGAGCTCGGTCATATTGTTCTGCCAAGGTATCATACTTGCTCTTTGCTTTCTCCATTACCGCTTCCGAATCCTGAACTCGCTTCTCCGCGTTGAGCCCTGATTGTTTCCAATGTTTCCGGCCGCGCTCCATGTTTGAAGCCAGGTCTTGAAGATCCTCTGACATTTGATGGAGTGTCATGGCAAACTGCATGCCATTCTCGGCCATTCGGTCATGGATTTGCGTGATCTCGTCATAGCTTGACGCATATGTGCCCTGTCGATGTTCAGGCCGGCGTACTAGTTCATTGGTCGCTCGGCAGAGCTTTTTCAATCCCTGTGCATGGTCTTCCTCAAGCGTTGAACGTTTGCGTAGAAAAGTTGAAAAATCCTAACCCGTTACTTCTGCTCAGAACAAAGACATGAGCTACTCACTCTAGCAGATGCGACACTTTGCTTTAACCTGTTGAGAAGTGTCGAGATTCCAATCTTAGGTATTATCAGGTCCTCGTCCTTACGGGTAGGTGAGACAACTCACATCTGACTGCATGACCTTTTCCAGGCGAGCTTTGATTTCTTCGTTGTCGATTGAAGGTAGAGGCTGCTCTTGCGGTGGAGGAACAGGTACAGGGCTCTCGGGACGTAGGTCGTTGGAGCTTCTATTCCCCTCGGCTGTAATGTCTTCGCCATCAGACATGGTCGCAATAGATAGAGACCACGCTGAAAGAGACTCCAATGGATAAAATAAGGTTGTAATGCAGAGGAATGGCAGCTGTCGTCGATCCTTCAGAAAAGTGTAGTGAGATGAAGGCAATGTAACTAGAGGCCGGACTGGCGCTGGGGTATGCGACGATAGATCACGAGCCTTTGGTGGCTGGTAGCCCGAATGTCGACTTTGACGGCTTTTGACAGCCGTCAAGACATTGCGACCTTTTCTTAGCCAACAGGTTTGATCGTGGCAAAAGCATGCCCAGCACTGGGCCGGTTCAGTTGAATCTTGGTTAAGCGGGTCAGAAGTACGTATTTGGCCGCGCTTCTCCACACTGCCCTGCTTCAGCCCCCGCTTGCTTCCACCGCCACCAAATACCCACTTACTAGGTATATAACTCAAATGCTGGTCTTGATGCCCTTCTTAGCCTCCTTACAAGCTTGACACATAGTCGTGGACAGTAAATGGTCCAAAATACGGAAGAAATTATATGTGCTTCTGTTTCAAGCTTCTTTGCTGCGCGTCAAGATGGATCCAATACACTACATGATGAATGAAAGTCCAACGTATTCCCAACCGATGTCCAACGGATACCTCCAGCCATCTTGAAAGTGTAAATGATATTATTGAAGCCCATGACGCCCATATAGCTCGACCCAATGCAGTTTCTCGACTTGGTGAGCCTTTGCTTAAGCGTCTCAGCCAGCCAACTCATCCGCGACCATGATCCCTTCTGCGCGCAAACTGTATAGCCTGTCGGATGTTTTGGTTACCACTTTCCTCAACTTAAACGACAAAAGAACAGTAGAGAGACCTAGTAGACAGATGATTGCAAAGGGGAAGTAGAATTACAGAAAGTAGAGCTCACCATGCTTCGAGCCTTCCACCATCTAGAATCTCCTGAAGATCAACGATTCGCCAGCCCTGTTCCTTCTCTTCCACCCGAAATCTCATAAAATGCTCATTTTCATATGCCACGCTACCAGGACCCATCCCACGACTTCTTGCCTCGACCACGACCCTACCTGTTGCATCAGTCAAGCTCACCGCCTCAAAGCGCCATTGCGCAAATGGCTCCAGAAGTCTTGCAGCTAGTGCGCAGCGCTCACGAGCATTGGCAGGACCACTAAAGGGGATAGACGTAGGGCCCACGGTCCAATCTGCCGAAGAGGTGAACAGAGTTGCAACGGCACGAAGATTGCGGCTATTAAGGTACGAGAGGAAAAGATGGATGAGGCCGCGCGGGGAGGAAGTTGCAGCACTTGGTGTCTGTCCGCGAGATCGAGAAGGCGACGGCGTCCGGCGAGGAGGAGGGGGGATCAGCTGGCTTTGATTGGAAGGCTTGGAGATGTGGTGTCCGTAAAGCATCGTGATAGTTGGACTCCTTGGCTCAGCGGCGTGTTTGGGGGAAAGAGCGTCTCATAGATTTCAAGAACGGAAGAAATGTATGGAGAATGCTTGATGAAGACTGTAAGATGAGGACCATGGGGCCTTTATATTGCATCACAGCTTTGGAAAGACAGGTGAGAGTTATGATAGCTGTTACAATCCATCCAAAGCTCTTTCACGACAGGTGCGTGATGTGTCTTCAGCAATTCGGTGGATCGGGTTGACCTGTGAGAATGGGTCGAACAGCCAAACACGAGATGTTTGCTCCAACAGACGAAGGAACTGGAACTTCTCACCTGGTGAGGATGAAGTTGCATCCCTAGAATAGACTAAAGCACAGATTGGAGAAGATAATACGAATGTATTTGCTCGTAGGACTGCAAAGGAAGAGATTCTCGACCGACCTATCTTGGATGAGGACAACAAAGGGCTTACCTGTCTTGACGTAACATTCCAGCTCTCAACATCTTAAAAAGCCATTTAAAGTCTGAAAAAGCTTAAAGGGATCGCCTGTGCTCCATAAAAGGTATGTGTTGGGGTCGCAGAGAGTCACAATTTTGAAACTAGGTCAATATGAGCCGCTATCCTGCCGCCGAGCCTCGTGGCGAACGAGTCCGCCTTAGGAAGCTGGCAGCCTATGATCGACAATGGGCCTGGTTGAGGCTCGTTTGGATGATAGACACAATAGAAATCCACCCAATGAGCCCGGATTTTCTGGTTGAGGAAACCCAATATAGCCTGTGAAATAGGGTCGACATGTTAGTAATCATTCCTCTACTGTTGCAGCATCGGTAAACGATCACTTTCAATGTTGATGCCTGGACCGCAGAGGACTTGGATAGCCAAGGCGTAGTTTTAAGGTCTCAACACTAGAACGCAACGGTATGGATGATAGGGGAGGTTGTTGGAGATTCAGAAAGTCGCAAGGTGAAAGGTATTAGTCTAAGACACGAGAAGGAGTATCCGAGCGCACCACTTAAGACGCCAAGCATCTTCTTCCCGGCCAATCAGAAACGGGCGGAGATATTTTGGGTGCAAGGCTCCCTTCGAGGGTCCAGGCGGATGAGCGTAGGGCCAGAGTGGGGGACGTCTGTGACGCGATGGATTTTGTTCTGTGACAGCATCGAGATCGAAAGCTTAACGTAAGCGCGGGAGGAAGAGACTGGTGCACCCCCGGGCCCAGCCTTGGCGAAATGCAGGATGGCCACGGTAGGCTCCGAGAAGTTTCCCTGCCGATCGTGCAACTCAGTGGCGTACGGCATTGCCAGCTTCCTGTCCGTTGTTCCAGTAATTGGCCGACCTTCTAAGACACGCCTTCCCTCAAACTAAGCTTAATCGCCCAAGGTGGTCGCTTGCGAAAGCCTTAACCGTAGGTAACTAATGGTGTGTAAGACAAATGCCCTTAAGCATCCCTCTCTAATAACCTGATGCGTTTGTCTCTTCTCAGCGAGATTCCCCGACCCAATTAGACGCGCCCCAACGTTATTTGGGTAGCAACCCATCCAAGTCAGTCAACACGGGTCTGTTGGTTGCATCAAGCAGCTTCACTTGCCTTTATCCACGAGGAACTGACCGGGTCGTTGTAACACAAATGCATATTGACAGACGGCAGGGGAAAGTGAATTGTCAATATTGAATTAGATGAACAGCACGCTCAAATGTCGGTGGAAATCGCTGTGCGCGAGTTTCCCGCGTCGTGAATCGTCGTCAGAGCTGTCTCGACGCAACCTGCAGCATAGCCCTTCGTTAATTGTCTAAGATGTATTCACGGTTCCGGATCTACCGGTAGGGGCACGCCTACATTGAACATGAACGCAAGTGCCAACGAGAAAAGGGTCCTGGTAGCCCTTCCAGTTCTTCTGCGAGCTAAGGGATGTCGGCTATTGGAGGCTCAACTCCGCTTTTTGCCATGCCTTTGCGGCACAACGTGGTGTGACCCGAGAAAGGGATAAGCCTGGAGAAGACACTCAAGCCGCTTCTCCGATCATAACATAGGAGGAACCACCTGGAGCTTAGGCCCTTCCATGTGACCTGAACAGGCTTTTCTTTTTCTGATGGCGTTGCGGCAGAAGAAAAAGAACGTGAATATGACCACATGTGTCACGTGGTAGCTGCGAGGCAGCCACATCCAGTGTAGCTTTCAATGCCTAGCAACCCTCGTCAAATCGCTGGTCCAGAAGACGTGATGACATCAAGCCAGACCAAAGAATTCCGATCCAATCCACTAACATGGCGTTGATAGTATTGATTCTCGGCATCTTGGAGACTGAGCCGTCAGGCGGATCGACTATCAGGCATTGAATTCTGAACAACGTCCCGTGCCGTGCCACACTCGCAAATGCCTCATTGGTATGCTTGCCACTAGATATCTGCCGTCGACATTGTGCTACGATCCTCCGGCTTGTGCCTCAGTCAGACACTTCAATCTCGCAGTGGTACGGCGTGGATACGAGGTCGATGCCCTCAGTTGTCTGTCAATTAAGTCTGTATCACTGCAGCTATCTGCCAAACCCATGTTTTTGCAAGAGAGGTGTCCGCGCAAACATCGTCCCCATGCGTTATGATTGGGAGCCGTGCTATGTCGGCAGCATCCTGTTAGGTAAGAAGATCCCTAGCCGTGCCTTCTCGTGGCAGCCTTTAGGGATTCGCGACTGCGTTTCTCAATGTTCGGTCATAACCTACCGAGGCTGGCGAGGAGTCATCCAGGTAGATAAAGCAGAGTTTTGCAGTCAATGCTGAAGTCGCTCCAGTATCAACAAAACAACCTCGGAAACTTTACGTCAGGAAGACTTCTCTTTTCCTCGACACATTCTTATTCGAAAGCTTTGTCAACCCTAGGTGCACCGCAATAATACTGGTAGTCCCTTTGTCATGGTTTATATCGATCTTGGTTCAAAAGCCTTTGGCTTTTATAAGCCGAGCACGTCTGCCTTTCTAGCTACGGCTTTCTTCGTAAGATTTAAAATGTCCATGACTGAGGAACTGAATGCTCACATTGACCCCTCTTGTCTCTAGGCAATTTTGTTCATTTCGATTCGTATCATCCATCGTATCTGGATCAGCCCGCTGTCCGCATACCCAGGGCCCAAACTATGGGCAGCAACCAAGATACCATATAACTGGCACACTCTGAGAGGCACTTCCACGGCTAAAATTCGAGAGCTCCATGATCAATACGGCGAATTTTTGAGATACGAACCGAATGGGCTAGCATTTATCTCGGACGGGTGTTGGGACGAAGTATATGGTCCTTACTCTCCGGAAAAACCAATGGACGTGGACCCTGCAACTTTCGGGGGCAGCATGAGCATCACGGGAGCTCTTCAGATGTAAATTGTGCACTGCGTTGACATGCCATCTCTGACCTGGTGCTGTAGCCCTCATGCTTTCAACGATGATCATCAACGACTGAGAACGAGCTTTCTGCAAGGTATGTCTACTAAAGCGGTTGCGTCGCAAGAAAGGATTCTTCAAAAGCACGCCTCGATGTTTGTCAGTTGCCTCAACGAAGAGATTGATAGTCGGTGTGGAGTTGTTGACGTTGCCAAATGGTTTGATATCGCGCTGTTTGACATGATCGGAGACCTTGCGTTTGGGCAGTCTTTTGGCGGCTTGGAAAAGGGAGAGGTCCATGACTGGATTATTGCCGTATCAAATGCTTTGAAAGCGCTTCCTATCCTCCGAGTCATTCGGGAAATACCAGGGGCGAGCACTACAGGAAAGATCTTGCTTCCGTTAGTGCCTCAATTTCTTAAGCGACATTTTTTGAGTCATGTGCACTATTCCTTGGAATTGGTCGAGAAACGCCTTCAAGAACCTCGGAACCGGCCGGACCTTGTATTCTACTTGACCCAAGAAATCGGCAAGGGTCTGACAGTCGATGAGATCAAAGGTATGGGATTAATAAGAAGCCCGTTCTTAACTATATTATTTAGCATCAATGTGGCTAACAATTGCCCACTTCTTACAGAGAATGCTGGTGTAATGGTCATGGCGGGCTCAGAGCCAGTAAGACATTCCCTTATTGTCCACAGGAAGAGAGCTGACTTATCCCAGACAGCGACGTCCTTGACAGCCCTGTGCTATTTTCTAGCCCACAATCAAGCAGTACAGAAGAAGCTTCGACAAGAAATTCGTGGGGCCTTTGAAGAGGTGCAGGATATTAGCCTAACAAAGCTTGCTCAGCTCGAATACCTACAATTAGTCATTGATGAAGGTCTGCGAATCTTTCCTCCTGCGCCCGACATTTTCCCACGTATCATCCCTCAGGGAGGAAAGATGATCTTCGGGAGGCATCTTCCAGAGGGTGTGAGTTGTGAAATCTGTATGCAATGCAAGTGAGCTCGAAGTGCTAACGATTTGGCGAGGAGAAGACACGCATCGGCGTCCCTGCCTTGGCCGCGTCTCACTCCCCAGCTAACTTCCCCGACCCGGAAGAGTTTCGTCCAGAAAGGTGGCTTGATGTGTCTAATGTTGGCCATGATCGGCGACGAGCATCGCAGCCGTTTGGACAAGGACATCGGTCCTGTATAGGGAAATGGTAGGCACAGACGACATCGTCCAGAAGCGTGTGGCAATATAGACTAACATGTCTGCAGCCTTGCATTGGCCGAGATACGCCTTCTACTGGCGAACATGATCTGGCATTATGATCTGAAGGTGTTCTCGGAGGACCAAGGATGGCTCGTGGGTCGTCGGGTCTACCTAGGCTGGGACAAACGTGCGCTGAGACTTTGCCTGGTCCGTCGTGGTTCTGTCACAACTTGACATCAGTGTGGTGAAGGGATGAGGAGAATATATCTCAATCAAGTCATGAGCGTGAAGTCCAGGAGGCGTTGTTTTCCTGTGTAGATTTAGGGTTAGCGGAGGAGGCCGGTGGATGGGCGGAAAGGCCGTCTTGCTTGGCGCTGGGTTTTGCCTTTGATATATGTACAGTACAGAACGTTGTGCGACCCTGCAGGTGTCGGTGGGGCAAACAGCAACCAATACTTTACCATGCATATTAGATGATGATCATTTCAGTCGCCTGATGACCTGCGACAACTGTCAGATGAGAGGAGGATCGAAGGTCCCGCTAGCTGCAGGAATGTGTTATGGGTCCACGTTAGCGTCAGCAAAACCATCGGCCATCTCTCGACCCAGAGCTTCTGCCTTTAATACCAGCATTTTAAAGGTATTGAACACGCGTATTTCTCGACGATCTTCTATCCGAGCTACTCCCCGGATTTCGGGAACATCTCTCCCTGCAGATCCGGATACCGGTAAGATCTTGGGGGCCCGCGGGCCAACATCAACTTCAGGGCCGGGCAAGAGGTTCGCAGGCGGAGCCCCCTGCGGAAGGCTTATTTTAGCTCAGCAGCCAACGGTCGGCCAGCTTCTGGGGGCGGCAGCTGTGGGGTTTGTCGCGGGGTCCGGGGGGTCTTTTCGACGTCACACATCGCCAGGCCTGCCCGCACAAACTCATCCTTCACGTACACCGGCCACCAAAGGGATTTGGCTACTCCATCACCATGCCCCCCGCCTCCCGCCCCGGACTGGAACCCGCTGTTGGTCTCCCTAACGGTCTTTCATTCCCAACGTCTGAAAGAGTCTATTGCTCTAAGCCCGAACCTTGCATCCGAATTGCCGCCACAACCTGTCATCTGCTGACCCTGCAATCTACAGTGGGAGATAATGCATGGGACCATGCCTTCCTCCCCTTCACAACACGAATGCCTCCTTCCTACCTAACGTCTCATTCGCCCTCTGTCAATCCTCCCTTGCATGCCTGCACTACCAACCCCCTTGGTCTCAATTCATGCCTTAGCCTCAACTTATAGAGACCTAAGAAACACCACTTCTACCCCTCCACGCAGACGTTCCCTAAGATCTCCTTAGACGCTCACAACTTCGACATCTTTTCCCTATAATCTACCTCCTACTACGTCGAGCGTCTAGAAAGATCCTAATATGCCTCTAAAGTCACAGTTTCGACATGAACGCAATCCGAGCGCAGATACCTCCGAGAATGAAAAGGCTATTCCCACCAAGCAGACTGGGTGGAGGCGACTATTCAAGCGTGGTGAGAAAGTCGGGAGCTTGAGCAACTCTAGCGACTCAACTGCAGAACGCGAGAAGAACGCAAATCGACCGGAGAAATGGACAATGGGAATATTGAGCGACAAAAAAACCGAGGAAGTACCAGGTGAGCCTTGAACAAGACATTTCTGCAGACCTCCATTGACCGGAGACAATCAGGAACTATCCTTCTGCTCGCTCAACGAAATGAGCCTCTTGGCCTTTCGCATCGGCCTCATAATGCTTCAGCATCTTCTCTTCCCTCACCATATCCACCGTCATCGATTCGCTCAGGCCGAGCCCCTCCAGCGGAACCGAAGAAAACAGCAGATGGTCAAATCTTGCTGGAACCACAGCCTGACGATTCTCTGAATGATCCGCTTAATTGGCCTATGTGGAGGAGGGATTCCGCTCTGCTGTCACTAGGGTTCTATTGCATGCTTGGCGGGGGCATGACTCCTATTCTTGCCGCTGGTTTCAATAATGTCGCTCACGACTATGGTGTATCATATTCAAGAGTTGCTCTCACAACTGGACTGTACATGATGGGTCTGGGAGTCGGGTGCGTCATCTTCTCGCCAACGGCGATTCGTTACGGTAAGCGGCCTGTCTACCTATGCTCCGTCGTCCTCTTCATCCTCTCCGCCATATGGTGCGCCAAATCCCCAAATTATGCCAGTTTAGTCGTTGCGAGGGTCGTACAAGGAATTGCGGTGAGCCCGGTCGAGTGCTTGCCCTCAGCGTCAATTGCCGAAATCTTCTTCCTTCATGAAAGGGCTTTTCGGCTTGGGGTTTACACGCTACTACTCCTGAGTGGCAAAAACCTGGTTCCGCTTGTTAGCGCTGCAATTATCGAAAGCTTGTCATGGAGATGGGTGTTCTGGTAGGTATGGTCATTATTCTAAAGGCCGCCTTTTCACGTTTGCGTAGGTTAGTGGCCATCATCGTTGGCTTTAGTGGTCTGCTACTCTTCCTTTTCGTACCAGAGACCTTCTGGGACAGAACGCCTCGCCCGAAATCGAAACGCCCTCATCTCGCAAGACGAAGTATCTCAAGCCTTCTGCACTACTCTAGGGTCGGAAATCATGTCAGACCGCCATTGAAGGATCCTCTCGAAGAACCCATGACGCCGAGGCAGGAACGATTGCACCGTGAGAATGTCCGTGTCGGCTTTGTGGAACCGAATGAGGGGCCGACGGCTGGAACCACCGGGAAGGAAGAGGTTGAGGGCTTTTTCGACGGAGGAACAAATGGCACCCCTCTGGAAAAAACAGATAGTGGTGAACATCAGGCCAGTGAAAGAGTTACTGAGACAGAAGACAGGCGAATAAACGTTGACGGACCAGTTGATATCGGTCATTCAGTCCAAGTACAAAGTAAGCCCGCCCGTCGTCAAAAGCCAATGAGCTTAGGTGCATTACCATCAATGGGAGCAACCTTAAGCATCCCCTTCCAGCCGCAGGGCCTCTCCCCCTCTGTTGGGGAGCATGGCCCATCCCCTCCTATGGGGGAAGCCCCTTTACCGGATCTCAGAAATTTTAACTCACCATATTATCTCGAGTTAGAAAAAAATGATGACTACCTGAGCCATCATGTCAATCCTACGCCTCCGCCTGAGCCTGAAAAGTCTCGTCCTCGACCACCATCTCTCCGTCAAATATCTCAACTATCGCAGAAGTCGCAGAAGTCGCAGAAGTCGCAGAAGTCGCAGAAATCCGATACGCTGGATACGCCTCAGGAGAGACCAGACCTTGAACGCGGTCTTGCTAACCCGGCTAGTCAAAACGACCTTAACGCACCTGCCCCAGTACCGTATACGACAGATCTCAAACAGCGACCCCCAAAAACTTGGTCACAAACTCTTCGCATATGGAACGGCAAACTGAATGACGTGAACTTTCTTCGAGTTATGTCACGACCTTTCATCCTTTTTGCCTATCCAGCTGTGTTGTGGTCTGCTCTCGTTTATTCCTTGTCAATTGGGTGGCTCATTGTTCTTTCGGAGTCTGTTTCGAATATCTACCGCAACCGAGAGTCATATAATTTCTCTGCTCTCGGCACAGGTCTAGTCTATATCTCACCGTTCATTGGCGGTGTTCTTGGGACTGCTGTTGCGGGCAAGGTCTCCGATATTATCATCCGGATCATGAGTCGTAGAAACGATGGTGTATATGAGCCCGAGTTCAGACTTGTCATGGGCATTCCCATTGCCATTAGCACGGCCATTGGGCTTATGGGCTTTGGCTGGTCGGCCCAAGAGAAAGACAAATGGATCGTACCAACGGTCTTCTTTGGAATTATCTCTTTTGGGTGCTCGCTGGGAAGCACCACATCAATCACATTCTGTGTCGACTCGTATCGTCAGTACGCAGGAGAAGCGCTCGTTACGTTGAATTTTAGCAAGAACATTTTTCACGGCCTTGTTTTTTCGTTATTCTTCCCGACCTGGCTCGAGGACGACGGTCCGAAAGATGTCTTTTTAGCAATTGGTGGCATCCAAGTTGCGTGTCTTTTGACCACGATTCCCATGTACATATACGGCAAGCGGGCGAGAATGAATACGGTGAGAAGAAATTGGATGGGAAAATTTTGACGCATTGGCGGAGTATGATGCCTAATGCATGAGAGGCTCTTTGTGAAGTGTATGTCTGGAAGGTGGAGTCGCGAAATTATACCAGCCTGGGTTATACATGATTGGGACAATGCAAATTATCATTAATGAAGTTCACTTTGGTCATCGCCAAGAGGTTGTCTCCGTCGTGATCTCGTTGCTTCCTTGCTGCTTTGCCGAGCCGAGCTCGTCATATTCTAGCTTTGACACTAAAGTTTTGCTTCTCGCCATTACTCAAAATGTCCGCACTTATATAAGGATATTGGAACGGAACGTCCGTTTAGCTCGCTCATCTCTGAGTTCTGATCTAGGACTTCAGTAGCTATCGGAGGTCTCGTCAAAAAAGGCGAGGCAGAACCGTGTTCCTTGAACATCGTCTCTATTGGAGAATTTAATCAGACGATTCGGCGTATCAAGAGCATTGGCTCCCCTCCACGCTGCATCAGCTCGGCGATGGCGCGTAAGAACTCCGCTCCTACGCCAGGGATCTTGCCCGACTCGGAAGTCTTGGCTATCCCATGCCATTTCCCTGCATGAAGATATCCTAATAAGGACTTCTAATCAGTGGAAGCGATCAGTGAGGGGCTCACAGACCCTTCGCACGCCTCACTCTTCTCAAACCCCCCACAGGTAATCGCACGTTACCTACAGCAATCAGCCAGGCCCCAAGCCTGTGTCCCTTGTCCAATGTAAGTGTCGCAGAGAAAAGATGTCCCAAACCATTACGCAAATGTCTAAAAGCTGCCGGCAACGCGCGACCTGTCCGTATCTCCTGCTAAAAGCAATGTCAAGAGGCAAGTTTGTACCTGGCATAATCTCTGATAGGTTAATAGCCTGCAAAAGACGGTCAAGCTGTCTGTCTCGGGTGGTTTCCTTTTTGGTCCGCTCGTTGCTGACTTTGGCGCCATGTACGGCGAGCGTCTATGTGCTGAGCGTCTTGGATCCCGGAATGCTGTCAGGTGAGCTCCCTATACGGTAGCACGATGCCGTTTTAGTCTCAGAGCAATGCAGCGTAACATGGTGAGAGACGTCGATTGGCCGTACCGTGGAAGTCTTTTCG
Organism: Pyrenula massariospora; assembly: GCA_021030905.1. Classification (NCBI taxonomy): domain Eukaryota; kingdom Fungi; phylum Ascomycota; class Eurotiomycetes; order Pyrenulales; family Pyrenulaceae; genus Pyrenula; species Pyrenula massariospora. The sequence goes on from JAGFMI010000031.1 coordinate 106,220, forward strand.
TACCTATCCCACTTCGGTTCACCGCATGGTGATGAGTAAGAAAAGTTGTGGGAGTCAAAGCGTATATTGACTTGTCAGTCTCCCGCCTTCCACGGTTCTTCACACTCTACCTCGACTTTACTTTCCTGCACAGACTTCTGTGGCACAAGTATGGCCACTATCATCGCACCGATACGAAGCGGTATTGAACACATACTCCAAGCTGACGCTGGTCCTTTGGCCGCATCAACGACATGTATTGGAATCCTCTTTCACGCCATGTTCATTAGCAACGTCGAACTAGAAAAGTACTTGTACCGCTTCGTTGTCACGATCGCCCTCCTTGCGGCTGCTGTCGTGTATGTCTGCTTGTCGTTTCTTGGAACTAGTGGAGGGTTAGCAAGAGCAGGCCTCATAGCTATGTCCTTCAATACTGGCGTCTTCCTCAGCATGAGTCTCTATCGTCTGTTCTTTCATCGGCTTCGAAGTTTTCCTGGGCCTATAGGAGCAAAGATATCTCGGTTCTACGTTACTGCCGCTTCAGCAAAAGAGATAAAATATCATAAAGTGATAAAAGCATGGCATGAAAAGTACGGAGACTTTATTCGAACAGGTTTGGATGCTCCTCTACTCTCAGTCCATAACACTAATCACATATGCTTAGGCCCCCGCGAGCTCGCAATAATTAGGAAGTCGGCAGTGCCATTGATCTATGGGCATACTTCTGAGTGCATGAAGTCGACTTGGTATGCTCAGGTCTCTGCAGATTCCACTCAAAGCTCAGTCCATATGAGCCGAGACTGGCATGATCATAAACAGCGGCGAAAAGCTTGGGATCGAAGTCTTTCACCAAAAGGTAATTCCAAAGAAGACCGATTGTCATAAATGCAATAATAGCTCACTGACGTTACGTTAGTGCTTCATACTTACGAGCCTCGAATCGCAACGAGAGTGGAGCAGTTGGTAGAACAAATCAAGTTACGAAACACCCTTGACGTGACGATGTGGTCAATGCTCCTGACATTTGACATTATGGGCGAGATCGGTTTCGGAAAAGACTTTGGTGGGTTGGAGACTGGCATTGAGCACCCTGCGATTAAGGCTATCCATGACCACATGACATTCCTGGGAGTCATGGCCACCGTGCCGTGGCTCTTGAACCTCATGTCCCGAATTCCTGGTGCCAGCGCTGGATATGCTCCTTTTTTCTCTTGGTGTGAGAATGAAGTCAAGAACAAGCAACGGGTAAGCTCACAACTCGGCTAAGATTACACAACGACTGACTTAGACAGAAATGGGAATCGGATAAAGGTCCACGAGATATCATGTCATGGCTTGTCAAAGCGTATGTGGAGAAGGATGTGTCTGCGGCACCCTCAGAGGCAGCACTACACGACGATGGACGTGCCTTGATAATAGCCGGCAGCGACACGACGGCGACCACTCTTGCGGCAGCGCTCTATTTCTTGGCCAAACATTCGCAGGTTCAGACCAAATTGCAATCTCAACTCGATTCGACAATGCCTCATAGAGAGTGGATCTATGAAAAAGCAAAGTCAGTAAGCTACCTAGAGGACATCATCTACGAAACACTTCGGCTAAAACCTGCACTCCTCACTGGAGGCTATCGCGTTACTCCGCCAAACGGTATCCTTGTAGACGGTGTCCACATCCCCGGGAACACCAACGTCTTTGTTCCTACTCTACAGATCCAGACCGATCCTCGATACTTCCCACATGCAGATGAGTTCATCCCCGAGCGGTACGGAGAGCGCCGGAAAGAATGGGCGACAGATCAGCAGCCTTGGATTCCGTTCAGCATCGGTAAGAGATTCCTGATAACCTGAGAGAAAAAGGCCACTCCTGACAGAAACTTATAGGCACCTACTCTTGCCCAGGAAAGTCTCTTGCAATGACAACACTCCGCATGGCGCTTAGTCAAATTGCTCTGCATTTTGATGTGTCATTTGCGCCGGGCGAGACTGGAGAGGAATTTGACACGGGAGCGATGGATACATTTATCACCAAACTTCCACCGCTGATGATTCAATTTACACCAAGGAAGTAATTCGTGGCGCTAGAGCTGTTCCTAGGACTTAGCCCCATTAGAGTTCTCTCACAACGGTGACGAGACCATGCTACCCTAGCGTTGTAGGCTTCTACGCGGAGCGGCGGATTGAGGTTTAGTGAGGATACAGGAGTACTCGTCGCCGGCATGGCTGGAACTGAGATACGGAAATGTAATGTTCGGTTAGTGTAGGATCGTCAAACGTAGGATCTAGACGACGCCCAGAAACGTTCATTGCCCGCCATCGCATGTTCTAGGTATTTTTGATTTGCATATTTGCTTGGAAGTCTTCCGAGCAAGGCAGCCAACTCTGCCATGGGCGAAAATTCCAGCTCTTTGCTATCAGACCAATGCTAGCGCTGTAAAGCTGCTACAAGAGCATCTGCATATATTCGACGTGTGTCGAATAGACTTTCGAGTCAATAAATTGGACCCCAAATTCAACAAGCATTGGGTACAGATGTCTCTTTGATTCTCGGGACTTTCCCTGATCTTGAAGTCCGTCAGTAAGGCTCCTCACACCCTGCAAAGTGGACAGTCCGGCTTAGCCCTCTTCGGCCGAAGGTTTAATGGGCTCTTTATCGAGCGGTGTATCAGGCTCAGCTTGCATGGCAATAGCTTTCTGGCTTTGCGACTTGTATGTCGAACCCGAGCAGCCCAAAAAAACTGCCAGCTGCCGGCCAACCTGTCAGCTGCGACGAGTTCGTACTCAATGTTTGAGCTACGGATACTTGTTCAAAATGCTCTCAACAACCCGAATGTTTTCCCGCCAAAAGTCCTGCATCTCGTCTTCGGGCAAGTCTTTCGGCCTCCATTCAGGCTTCATGAACAGACCAAATCTGAACCACTCCAGGAACGCTTGTGTGGTCTCACTCTGGTGCCACTTTTTCCAGTCAGGGATAGTCCCCCAGAAAGCTTCGCGGAGGTCATCAGCGCCATCGTACTCCCGACCAAACCCATTAGGAGCAGACTTGCGGAAGAGCATCTCAAAAATTCGGTGGAGCGATGCATATGGTGCACTGGCTACGAATTCCCAATCAATAATTGCTCGTATCTCAGGGTGTGTCTCGCTGGACACAATGACGTTGTAAGGGCCCATGTCGGCGTGCATGACGACGATAGGGATGTCCTCGACGATAGGGGGAATATTGTGCAGGCGATTATCGACAAAGTGCCTAATACGATTTAGAAACCGCTCTTTATATTCTTCAATGCCTTGCTGCTTCTCGAGAGCGACAAGCGAGGATCTGATATGCGCTTGGAGGTATTCGCGCACAGAAGAGAACGGGCCGCCGAGACCATGGTGTCGATCCGGTCCAATCCTAAGAACAACTTGCCCACCAGTTTCGTCGGCGATAAGCTCGCCGATCAGATGACGCTGTGGAGGCTGGATTCGCCAGCAAGCTTGGAATGCAAATGCCATGTTTTGCACAAAGACGACTTTCTTCTCGTGTGATAATCTAGGGTACACTGACGATGCCATAACACCTGGTATCAGCCGAGTTATTTGCCGGCCCATGCTTGTGACCTCTTGTCGTTTCATTTCTCCCGGGATTGGATAGACGGGAGGCACAGGTAGAATATGAGGATCAATAGTTTTCGAGATGAAGGTCATGAGAGCATCCATTGATGCTACATAACCGTGGTGGCGTAGTTGAACGACGTATGCAACATCTTGGCTCTCTTGGACAGTGACCTTGTATGAGATACTCAGTGCACCATCAGTGAATCTTGTCGACGACGCCAAATGTTGGCCTGTTGCTACTAGAATTGCCTCTGCAAGCTCTGTTTCCGAGAGAACGATAGGTTCAGGATGCGAGATTTCTTTTGATCGCCTGTCGATCTTGACCAGGTATCGAGGAATATATATAGCAGGCTCATCAATGTTCTCTAAAGCTACCGACCAAGAGAAAGTAGTGGGCGTTGCTTTAATCAACGCATAGCTCACACCTTTTCCTTTTGCAGACCCGATTGCGCCAGAGAAAATGTAACTTAAAAGGGCCGAGACGGCGTCATCTTGCGTCATGAGTTCTTCAGACATAATCACAGAAGATCTAACTGATGCAACGAATGTCCGTATGAAAGGCGAAGGAAGTAATGCGTGCTGTAGGGGCCGACGGCAAAAGGGAAATGGTGGACGTGGGTGGGCAAATCTTGGGTGGGGGGGAAGCTTTGGTCAAGGCAGAAAAGAGGTGGCGCGAGAGTGCAACACGCGGAGAAGTTCCCAAAAGCTAATCACCATCACCTCTTGAGACGGAACGTCCATGGTTGTAGACAGCAACCTGACTGCAAGTGGAGGCAACGGAAAAGCTGGCCATAGATTACCTTCGGTCAAGTACGGTGAAGTGGGGAAAAGCGTGCGCAGTTCGCCAACCCTCTGCGTCTGATGCGTAAACAAGCCTAAACCAACCGTCTCGCAGCCGCTACAAACGTTGGACCATGGAGAGAAAAATGCCAGCTCAAACGGCGTGGTTACAGCACTGATTGGGGGATGTGGTGCCTACAGGGGCTACTGGAGAATTTGGTCTGTGGACCAAAGGACAGCTGGAAGCCCGATTACGGCCTTGCAGCTGCTGCAATTGCGTTTGAGAGCTACAAAGGGATTTGAGACAGCAATCGCACCAGATCTAACAGTAGGTGAGAAAGGAGTATCGGGCATCCGCGTTTGACCTTACGAGATGCAGAATTTTCTGCATTCCAACTCGACTAACCGCATGAAATTGCCGCTATTGTCACATACTTATTAAGGGACTGTGTTCTCAACTGCGTTGTCAAATTTTCTAATAGACCAACCCATTGCATCTTCCCAAATACGCATCATCTGACAAAAGCAGCACGTCCTTGTCATAGAGTCAAGCTGCAACACCGACCATCCCACCCAAAGCCCAGAAGTCTTCCGACTTTGCGGCAGCCCACATGGCATCAGTGTACAGGGGCAGAACCTCCTTCGTGTTGAAAGCATTCATCCCATCTTCCTCTGTCACATGATAGTGGGCAACAGTTCCGCCGGAGGTTTGTCGAGTCTTTGTGACGTGCCCATCGGTGGGCTCTGGCAAGTTTGCGTCCGGCTCCATGACGGCGTCGAATTTCCAGCCAGACTCTAGCATTCCACTACCTGGCTGAAGGTTGACTGCCTCTGTCGGCACCCGGAACAGTATCCGCTTGCTAGGAACGACGTACTCTCCTCCATTGATGCAACTCTTATCCTTCAGGGAGACGATGTCGGCTATGCCTGCTGAGTGTACATAGGCAGAAAATTCGCGTGAGAACAGGTCCCATTTTTCGGGTGAGATGTCGGCTATCGCTTGTTGAGGCGGTTTCGCGCATCCTCGAAGACCAAATTCATATGCGATAAGGCTACCATTGGAGGAGGCCATCCACAAAAGTGGAACCAAAGAAATCCTGACGAGCTCAGGGCAGCTCATTGCTTTTGCAATATCGACGCAAATGCTCACACCATCCTCAGGTCCAGGGATCTCCAGCGTCCTGTGCACCATAGCCTCGCCGTCATGAAGCATGAAGTGACGGTGCAAAAGATGCAGCTCGACGAAATCGGCGACTCCATGAGCAGTGAGAATCTTAGACAAGGCTGGGAGGTGCTTGCGCTTTAGTTCAAGAAGCTCTGCACGTTCAGTTGCTACATGATCAATGATCAGGCCGTTGTAGACATTGGCGGGCAAAATAGTGTTTGTAGCAACGTGAGCCATGGGGGAAGAGTAGCTTTCTCAACTTGCAAGGTTCTCAGAGTACCGGGTGGTGAATCTGCAAAGAATTTGGAAGTCTCCTCGGGCATTCACTGAGGACGGCAGACAAAATCTTGTGCCCTCGCTGGAAGACCTTTTATACGTCCTTGAAGCGCTCGTCGAGAGGCTGTGAGTTTCCTTATTTGGTTCATGGCTGCCTAGATTATACACCACCGTGTGACCTCTGTGCCACCCATCGGACAAAACATTGACAAATCTCAAGTGCGAATATCACATGTGGCGGCTTAGATCAATCAACCCACCTTGCAGATCGAACAGTCGCAGCGCGACTTCTGCCTGAGCTCAGCGTGCCTTTGGTTGCAGGTAGAGGCTCCTCTAATCGTCCTTGTCACCTCATCCCATTGGCTGGGACACGAGGAATTATGTTCCACTGAACCGTCGCCACGTTATTCCTGTCTCCATAGACTAGCTCCTGGGCATCGTAGATCCTCTAGAAAACAGCGCCTTACAGCAGCACTTATCATGCAAATATCAGGCTCTGAGCACACTTCCAATGCGTTCACAGGTATACCGAGAAAAGTCCCGACGTGCAAATCGAAGAAAGACTACCCAAAAACAAGCATGTAAGAAGAATACGAAAGAAAAAATTTAAGATCTAACATGTCTCTGACCTATCATAGCCGTCTATAACTACCTCTTTGAGACATCGGATCCCCACAGACAACCGATCCGTCTCGGTCTAATATCCAGGAATGAAACAGGTAAGGCAAAGAGGAAAGGAGTGGAGCCGAGCCTGGAGGTTATGCAGGCCAAGTCTTGCATTTGCCGATTTGGGGTTTGTGAAATCGTTAGAAGTGGCCTTGTACTTAGTCGTTGCTCGGTAATCCTTGCTCGAGGGCTGATAGTCTACCCTCGCGACATTGCCGGTCATAATGGCGACCAATTCAGCATCATCGGTGTCGACAGAGTCTCTAGGGTCAAGGCTGTCTCGAGAAGACCACATTGAAAAGTGCTCAATTTTTTTGATAGGTGCAGGCTATTTTGGCTCGGTGTTGCATGTACTATATGATGGAAAACGGTGCTCAATGGCTGTTGGTGTACCGGCGTCCGCGTTTTTAATTGTTTTGAATACAGACTCTTTGGCTCACAACTTTGATGACACCAGCTCCGGGAATAGAAGCTTCGCTATCCTCTCCATGCATGTCGTCTTCAATCACGTTGTCAGAAGCCTTATTTTCAATGTTCCTTTTTAGCTTTTCTAGCCTTTTTCAGTCCGCTCCATCATTCCAAATATTGGCCTACTTGATGGCCATGACATCCTGTCCACCATCTTTCGATATCCTATTCCTGACACGTATCCGAAAGTATTTTCCTTGAAATGTTTCCAACGTTCTCTTTGCTTCGGGCATAGGCTCTGTATCATCTGCTTCAATTCTGACAACATCAAGGATCGCCGTCGGCGAGAATACTAGAGCTTCTCCGGTCCGCAGTTTGGAGATTGAGTGAAATATTTCAAGCGCGGCATCAGATGATTTGGACTTGGCAAGGGCAATAGCTGCGAGATGGCTTTTGAGAATATCGAACCAGGCGTGGCTCAGGAATCGATGGACGATCGTGACGTTGCAGAGGTCGAGCAGGCGAGGAGAGAGGGTTGGCTCTTGCGTAGCGATTATGATGCGGGACGCGAGATGGCGTTGCTGACGGATAATTGAGATAAGCTGGTCGGTGAACTTTAGGGCTTCGCCAGATGGTGTCAGAAACTGTTTGAAAGTATGTTAGTTACGCTGCGTGCAAGAAATCTCAGAGGCTGACCTTATGTGCTTCGTCTAAAGCAATGATTCTTCCAGTTTCCGATCCCTTTCCGAGAAAAGCTGATAAGCTTATACCGAATAGAGCACAAGCAAGGTTTTGGTCAATGAAAGGACAGCTTAGATCAACAATTGTCAGGGTTCCTGGGTGAAACATGAATGGGTCGTCCTCAGGTTTCTGGATCCGCTGTCCATTCCCTGTTGCCTCTGCCATAAGTGATTCGATAATGTCAAGGCGAAGATTCAATGGTGAGCTCTGGTCTTTTGAGAACTTTTCGGCCTTTACATTGCGACAGAATTCATCGTAATTCAAACCCTGCTTATCTTGAGACTTTTCCTTCATTTGGCGTAATATCTTGTAGATCGTTCCGACATATAGAGGAGGGTGTGCTGAGGATAAATCAATTGCCATCAGCTTCATCATGTTCGAGACGTTGAGGTAGTTTTCGCCTATCCGAAGCGGAACGATCTTTGGGAGAAGGCGTTCATCTTTCAAGCGTAGTTCTTCCTGAAGTCGTTCACCATAGACCATTTGCATGTCGTACTTATTCGAGGAGGAGACCAAAACCCTAACAGGAATGCCAGTAGAACATAGCGTGGCTGCCTCACACCATCGATGGCTTCCTGTGTCGCTGAAATTGTCGTAGTGGAAAACAACTCCCGTGAGAGAACCTTGGGCTCGACCAACTTGGCCATCCGAAAGAAGGGCGTTCTCAAGCATACAGGACAACGTGTGGCTTTTGCCGCCACCCTGAGAGCCACAGATGAACGTGGACCAGGGAGCGTTCATATTGGCGTAGATAATGTTATCTTTAGAGCTTTCCATGAGATGCTCAACATTGCCGTTGAAGACAGCTTTTCGCAAGCCAAGAACTCCATATTGAGGATAGACTTGCTCACCAGTCGGGGAATTGATAACCTGGCCATCTCGCACTGCTCTGATAACCTCTGATGTGAAAAGCGGAGCTGTCTTGACGAGTTGAGTGTTGGCAGTGTCACCATCCTTGGCATTTTGTTCATCCGAGCACAATGCTAAGTGCTGCCTCTCCTCTTCTGTCATGATGTTCGGGCGGGGAGGTTCAGAAATGATAGACATAAGTGAAAGGAACAGCCGAAGATGGCTAGTACCTCTTTAGGATGGTTCACAAATGAATCGAAAGGAAAGGTTTCTAGATGGAGAACACCAAAAAGTTGTCATCTTATAGTAGCCGCGAAGATAAACCGAGAACGTAGGAGAATTGTTGAGACACGGGTGAACGCATGAAAGGGCGGTGATGGCGCCAGAGATAACACCCAAGCTCATGAGGACGTTCACACGATCAAAATTTGCTTCGCTTTGTGGTCGCCAAAAATGACCCCCAAGGGCACTCCTTTGACGGTGAGACAGTGCCTTTTGATCACCATCATCTCGTAGGGCAGTCTAGGAAAGCTGGCTTTTGGAAGTGCATAAAGCATAGAGAAGATTCACCACGCGTTGATTGTGGTTCTCCAGTAATGCAGTCTTCCGACGGGAACTTCAGCCTGCAACCTATCTGAAAGAAATTGAACAGCGCCGACAGGATCTGAATGCATAGGGAAAATGCTTCAGGTGATTGAAGCCGTGAAAAGACACAGAACACTGATATAAGGGACTATTCGTAACAGTGAGGTTGTTCAGACAGAAACTGCTTGCCAGAGATCGCTTCTGTCTGCATTGCAGACCATTCTTCTGCGAGCAACCTGAAAGCTCACCTGAACATTGTCGAGAGACACAGTGGCGCCATCTCTCTCTCTAGGCTCTAATTATGCGGATGAGTATAGAGCTTTCGATAATTTTGACCGTCTGACCGCAAACTCTTCCTGCTCCGGTCGTTGACCGCCAAGTATTTCAAACATTTTCCCTGGTTCGGTGTGACGTCGCCTGGAGTCGTGCAGTCTTTACGCCAGTTGGCCGAAACCCACACCGATTGCTAGTCTAGCTTAGCATTGGGCCTACCCCAGTTTCTAGTCTACCTAATGTCGATATGAAAATTGCTTCGAATTTTGAAAAGCATCATCGGGGTGACGGCTATTTAGAACTTTGCGGAATGAGCGGCTGTGGGTCAATTGCAACAAATGAGCTAGCTAGTAACATGGAAACGTAGTAGAAAGAGCAGATTAATGCAAAAGCGGCGATGGGTCTGGAGCATTGAGGTAACGCTGCTTGTAGAATGAAAGATAATAGATAGAAATGCGCGTAATTTACATTTATTTTGGCATATATTACCTCCAGTCCAGGTGGCGCAAGAGTCATTGCTCACTTCCTGCCGCTGTGCTAAACTGCAGCATCCCTTAACGTGGCGAGGCTCGAAGGTGCATTCAAGGCCAGTCGACGATTTGCTGCCGCCTGGCTAGTAGCCCCTGCCGTCAAGCCCTGTTGCTGCGAAAAGATACTCCCCAAACCACCACCGATCAGAGGCTGCAGGCCGCCGATGACAGTCGGTGCAAGTTTGATCGCAATTGGTGCAATTGTCTTGACTGCACCCGCAATTCCATCGAATAAGCCTTCCGCCTGTAGGGACTCTGGCGTCTGCTTCATCACGGCCTGCAAGGCAGCCTCGGCGACGATCGCGCGGTGAGCAGGCGCGTCCGTTACGAATAGCTGAGACTGTTGGTTGACAGGTTGGTCTGCCACGGCAGATTCTTGGCCGCTTTCAGACAGGGCTTGGAGGAGGAGAGGAAGGCCATGTTCAGCAGCGGCATGCAGGCTTTTGTCGACCAGCCTAATACCGGCCTTTATAATATCGAAGTAGTCTTCTGACGTTGTGTCGTCTAAGCTGCCGGTGTCAGCCGGGTGGGCTATCGGAGCCCGCAAAGTATGCAGGAACGCTTCTGCCTCATGCCCGGCACTTTGATCAATAGCGCTAGTGTACTGATGAACGTTGAATGCCTCAATTAGATTTTGGGACTCTAAGGACAGGATGCTTCGGATAGTTCATTGTCCATACTGATCTGGCCGCCCTATTCCCTGCATAGACCGTTATCTGTGGTCTTTGCAGTATGGGTAGGAGTTTGAAAGCCTCGATATGCTCTGCGGCTGGGAACCGTGAAGGGCTGAGTGAAGGGAAGAACTCAATCATCAATGAGCCATGGAACGGCTCGCGTCAACTTAAAGAAGATCTCATGTCCGGTGTTGATCCTGATTGGCCAGTGAGGCTCGCATGCTTCTCTCGATCGCATGGTCTCAAATCCATCCTCCTCGCGACTGAAAAGCAAGGTTGAGGCTCAGATCGAGCTGAGTTTTTTTGATGGCGCCTCAACGAATGCTTTGGCCATATATCGACATTCTACCGGGTATCGGAAGGAGTTGATTGCCTGATTGATGTTCGGGGAAGGTCCAGGATTAAGGAGACCAAATTGCCAATTGATAGCTTGTCGCCACCACGTAAGTTGACGTCCGCGGTACCTCATTCAACGTCCGATTACTTATCTAGAGCCACCCGGAGTTTTCATTCTTGTGGTTTCCCGCCGTAGATAGCAACAACTGTCGTTTATCTTGTCCAGATGTGATTGTATTGAATCTTCCCAATGTCAGAACATTTCTTCACGTGGCGAGACCAGGCACCATGGCTCCCAAGCATAGCGCCGAGCCCTCTAAAAGCTAACTTCTACCGTCTTCGCGGCTCAAAGATTTGGGACAATACAAACACAGGCCAATACTTACCCAGGATCATTTGGTTGATCTGCTTGTCAACTTTTTCAGTCATTCGCTCAAACCTTCGAACATTTGGCCATCGTTATCTCTCTTGGAGAAAGCCCGAACCCAAGAGCACCTATGTAATCCCTACCAGACTAAGGGGCCTGGACACAGGTAAGATGGCTATTGCACCTTATTACCACAGCGCCATTCCGCTAGGGATCGCCGCCGTTCCCGCCGTTGCCGCTTGTCTAGCTAGGCAGGCCAAGCCGGTGTGTGACCCCTGAAGTGGTCAATTTCATTTATTTCTCCATGCAACGCAGCGACCGCCCCTTCGAGTTTGGCGGTCCCTTTTTGGAATCTCAGAGCGAACTGGCCGCGGAATGTTTCATCGAACTGGGGACGGCAGATCTCCGATAAGGTTGCTTCTAAGCTACCTTTGGGTAAGTGCCCTTCAGAAGCGTCGCTTCAGCCTGCTGGCCCTGAGCAGCCTTCATCTTCTCTAGGGTTTAAAACCTCCGGACGTGGCCCCTGCTGCGTCCCCAGCAATACGTCTGCCGCTTAGGACAAGGCTGACATGGAGGTTGAATTTCGAACTCCTTGAATGGAAAATACATGAGATTTAGAGTTATACCTCCGCCCCACTCTCCATCATGTAGGATATTCGCCTGGCTGCCACAGCTTGGCGTATCAACGAAATGCAGTATATCGTGAGTTGACACAATTCCCGCGCCTTTGGATGAAAGACTGAACGGCAACCTCGACCGATGTCTCGGCTGGTTATAGGTTTGTTTTAACATCGCTAGATAAGCGATTACCACTTTCGAAGAACCCGACTCTATTTACGCACGGCAGGGCCGATGGCATGCAGACCTTACCCAACCTTGGTCTATTAGCCGATCTCAGCGTGCTACTCGGGGAATGGCTCCTGGACGAATAGCATAGTCACTAGCAAGGCAGAAGACGGTCGATGATCCTTGTCGGTAATTTTAGCTAGCCGTGCCGCGATGGTCCCCCTTTCCGTTGGTTCATTGAAGTTCGTTAAAACAGTACTGTGAGCCTCGCATTGTTTCTCTAGATTTTTGCAACAAGTTTTTGATTCAAGAGAGCTGCTCTTTTCAAGCTGGAATAGCGATCTGTATCGTTTATTCCAAATGAAGAAATTAATCCACATTGCCATTCTTTCCGTTTCGACCTTGGCTCAGAGCAAGAAAACATGTTACTTCCCAAGTCAGATGACGACAGCGTCGGACTTTCAACCATGCAACGAAGAAGGTGACAGTCAGTGCTGTCATACTGGCGAGCTTTGTCTCTCCAATGGTCTTTGCTTTTCGCCAGGTTCAGGTCAGGTAAGGATTCCGTGCTCGGTGCATCGAATTTTCCTTCCAGACGTTACAAAGACGAAATATGTTGACTTCCATTTTCATAGCCATACAGAGGTGGTTGTACCGACAAAACTTTCGATAGCCCAGAATGTTCAAGCCTTTGTCTTGAAGGTAAGCAATCTACGTGGGCAGACAAGCCTGCATAGTTGTGTCTTTCGACTAATAATTATCATCAGTTGCACCAAACGGATGGTCAGACATGCAGAAATGTGGCCTGGACCAAATGTTCCACTTTTGGTGCGGCAACTTTGAAGATACTTCAACGTGCTCGAACGGCACGAATGGAACACTGTTCAACTGGCCACAGGGTACAGCCGTAAGGATAGCTGGCGGTACCCCAACAGCAACAACTATCACGTCGTCAATCTCTCCAACTTCCTCTGGCGGCTCTAGCTTGATCATAACGACTGTGACGTCGTCAAGTTCTCCGAGTTCCTCAGACGATTCTGGTTCTACGACTTTCTCAGACGCTTCCAGCTCTACGACAACTGTCGCGCCGGTATGCCCTTCATCGCCCCCCAACAACAGAACCGACAAAAAGGCTATTGGTGCCGGGCTAGGCATTGGCGTCCCTCTCACAATGGTTGCCGCATTTCTCGGCTTATTGTTCTGGAAGGAGCGGAAGTATACTCACCATCTCCTCGAAACTCAAAATCAGAACCAAGGCTACGATAGGCACCAGTCTGGCGCCGTGGAGGGGGACGCTAACGCGCGGTGGATGCGGCCTGGTGACGTGAATGGGCAAAGAGAGAACAATGATCCGCCCTGGGGGTATCATGAGATGCACGCACAGGATTCAAAGTCCGAATTGGCGTCTCCGTCGACCTAGGCGCTATCAGCATTTAAAGAAAGAAAAATTTAACGACAATACGACTCTTAAAGTCACGCCTAAGCCGCAATTTATGAATGGATTAAATGGCTTTACCAACTTGGGATCCAGAGTAGTTGTGGCGCTAATCAAAGTCGATTCTATATCCTCTTTTCTAAACTTAAGTTTCGGAGACGGTAATAGACGCGAAGGTTTCCACGGAGAATGGGATACCGCATGGAGAATGGAGATCTTTAAATTTAGTCTAGACTTGGGTATTTCAAGGAGTCGGAACATTGAGAAGGGCAATAACATATTGTAATTGTCCTGGAAAATGCGTGCAGAAAATCCGGGCCTATCAGGCAACGTGAGAGGCGCAGATGAGTCGCAGGGAATAGCTAATACAACCTGCAATTCTGTCTTAGCGGTCCTCAACAAAGAAGTGTGAAAATATTTGTCCAGTGATTGTAATTTCATTATGGAGCAAGAGTCCATAGACTTCTTTAAGTTGTAGTGGCTTGAACATTGTAGATCCTTTGATATTGTAATTCACAGGCCGACGTTTCCTTGCAGACTCGTTACCTCATCAAAGAAGATCCCTCCTCCGTCATGCTCCGCTTTACTGTGGAAGGGCTATTAGTACCAGAGGGGCTAACGCCGATGATCTCCCCTAGCACGCTCTTAAAGATATTCTGCGGGTCGAACCGTTCCCTCACCGCCTTAAACCTCGCCAAGTGATCTGGATCCAAATTCTTCACACTTTCACTGAACACCTCGCGCGTATTCTTGGTCCAGTGCGGTCTTGTCGGGAATTCGTCGATCAGTGTCTTCGCTAATTGCGGATAGAAGTCCTCATTGTAGCGCTTGTGATCACCGATGGTGGGCCAGAAGGTTGGGAAATCGAACATGATGGCGCCCTTGGACCATTCCTCGCCTCCGGCCCCGGTGGTGTGGACCTGGCCAAGGAGGTCATTGTAAGGTCGTCCGAATTTAATATTAATCCCAGAGCGGTAGGTTGAGGTCATTGGCCGTCCAGCCGCTGCTTCTGCGTCAAAGAGCTGACGCACGCGCTTCAGGAGGTCGTTGGCGCGGGTCACGGGTATGGCGAGCTCGAGGGTATAGCCGTGGAGGTCGTAGGCCCATTCAGGTTGGAGGCCAGGGTAGAGACCGCCGATAAGGACATCGTAATTGTAGCCGTAGACCGGCCAGGTGAGGATGGGGGAGTCTGTGGTCTTTTCATGGAAGTTGGGTGCAGACCAGATGGCGAAGAACGTTGTTTCGGCGGCTTGGTTGGAGGCTGGAAGGAATTTGCCGGCATTGAGGAGGGCTTTGGCGGTCTCAGCTTCGGGTTGAGTGATCGAGAAGGTGGATTGGAAGCCTTGTTGGGCGGATTGATTGGTGGGGACGACGTCGTAGTAGCGGTGGTGAAATTTCTTGAGGAAGGGCCACCACTGTCGACATTGTTAGTATCTTGCAAGAATTAGGCTACAGAAAGAGAGATTACCCAAAAATTGGCGGTTGCATATGGGGAGATGAGACCGTAAATATCGCCATCCAAAACTTCGTCTTCGTTTAGGATGTCTTGCTTAGCGTAGACTTTGAAGTCAGGGTATATTTTGAATTTCAATTTGGCTATTGGGCCCAGCAGTCCCAAGCTTGTAGATACCGCAAGCCAAGTATCATCGGACTCGTTTCTCTCAATATGTTGAAGAGTACCAGAACCGTTGATGATCCACAGCTCTAGAACACCAGCAGCAACCATTGATGCTTCACGCAGAGACGATCTGTGAGCGCCCATGGCCACGGCACCGGCGATGGTCATGTTCCAGTTCACTAGAGTGTAGCCCATCGAAGCTCCTCTGACATGCAGGTAATCTGCGAACTGAAGGAATGTCACTCCAGCTTCAATGACAACAGAGCCTCCTTCGAGATCGAATTCGGAGATACCGTTTACGTATTCTGTCTGCATGATAACCGTACTGGGATCGTCCGAGCACATAGTGTCGTACCACATGTGAGCATTTCCGCTGGCTCGGACTGGCGTATTATTAGCCGCAGCATTTTGAACGATGGAGACCATATCATCTATTGTCTTGGGCTGATAGACTGCAGCCACATCGTGGCAAGCTTGGAAGCCTTCTCCGTCAAAGGTATTAAAAGGTACTGCTGACGCCGTGAGCAAAAGCCCAAGCCCGATGGCGACGCATTTCAGAAACACCATTTTGGCAGCGAGGTCGAACCCTTCGGTGGTCGTATCGTGACGGCCACTGTCGACGGCCCGCGCTTGCCCGCAGGCCAGTATAGATATAGGAGATCCATCGTCGCCATAGAGCTGGCAAATGTGACCAGGCGTCGCGTGTGATTTGAGAACCGCGACCGGAGGATTACCAACATTGGGAGGGTGCGGGTTGCATCAGGGCTCAGGTGGTATACAAGATCTGCCTGGGCATCGGGACAAGCCTGGTTGTAGAATAGTCAACGTCGAGGCCTCTCCACCTATGGCTCTACAGGACCATGGGGAGGTGTCGTGATCGGGGCAGTCATGCGTCGGCTCCATCACTTGGCAACGGGATGGTGCGTTCGATCTGGATAGGTACGTGGGTGCTGAGGGAGAGGGGCTGCTTCTGACATGCCTCATTAGTCCTGATCAGGAACTAGCAGCAACGGATCTTCAGGGGCGATTGCGAACGAAAGGATTTTCTCCGAGCGGGGGGAAATAAGCAACCCGGTAAACCGGTCTCTAAGCATCTCGCCACGGACAGGTTCAAGAGTCTCCTCAAGAGGACCCGGCCTGCTCTGACTTGATCGCTTTTACAGTCTTTGTGCTCTAATGTCTCTGACCGAGTCATCTGCTTCCAAGGCTACACGCGTCCAACGTCCTGTGGGCTTAGCCATAGCACCTCGCGAGGACAGATTCAGGGACAAAAGTCGCGGCCAGATGATCCTTGCGTCCACCAGCAGAACCCTTGGCCGCGGTGGACGTAGAGTATCGTGCGCTTAAGAACATCGATACCGAGAATTGATCTGTCCAAGGAAGCGTAAAGCTGTCTACCTACCTAGGTAGGTAGATAGGGCTCGTGGGAAAAGATCTAGGTACACCTTTACGGGCTTTGGTTCGAGCGCCAAGCGCGGAGACGACCGACGCCTAACCGGGAAGAAGCAGGAGAGAGGTCGCATTCCCTTTTCAAACCTTAGCTACCTCTAGCTGCCTGGAAATGGGAGGGGCCGTTTTCTCGACAATGGCCTTCTTCCATTGCCGTCATTTGCACCACTTCCGTCCTCCTTAGCTAGCCCTCAGGGAGCTCTACTAAGCAGAACTCGTCCAGTCACCGTACCCTCTACCCAACAACTCTACGGCCATGTCCACAGATTCCACGACCACCCGCCCCATATTTCCGGTCCCTCAGCCTACGATCCAAACCTCGCGCCTGCTTCTCCGGCCCCTAACCTCTTCCGATGTCCAGTCCTTCCACTCACTTCGTACAGACCCCCAAGTCATGCGCTGGACGACGACTCCCTCTGGCGACGCCGACGAGGCCGCTACCCTTCGCTGGCTTGAACGCTTCCTTCCCCCCAAAGATAGCAATACCTTCGTCCTCGCAGTGTGCGAACTGTCCAATCCCTCTCTCGCCATTGGTAGTGTAGGTTGCCATTTACCCGAACCCCCAGAGTGCGGGTACATGCTCCGTCGGCAATGGTGGGGAAAAGGCTATGCAACCGAGGCGCTGAAAGGATGGCTGGACGTGTATTGGAAGCTGCCGAGGAGGGAAGTGAAGATGGAGGAGTGCGGCGCGTTGAGGATCAGCGATGGGTACACGGATCCTAACAAAGGTAGGGAATATATGATCGGAAGCACAGATAAAGAGAACGGGGCTAGCCAGAAGGTATTGGGCAAGTGTGGCTTCCGCAGCAGGAGAGAGTTTAGTGACGATATCGGAAGTGGAAGGGTAATAGAATGGGTGCTGACCCGGCCAGACGCAACGCAGAGCGCAGTAGCGCCCAATTGATGGTCAAAATGCCTTGGTAGAGAATTCTTGGTCAACCGTATGGGCAGGTCGTCTCAGCGCTGGTCGTGGTCAAAAGCATTGGATAAAGCGGCATCTCAGAGGACGACTTTCCTTTTGCCTTCCACATTCCCAACAGGTCTACCTTGAATAAGTGCGCTTATATTAAGGTTCTTCAACTTCGACAACAAGATTTGCACATGACGCGAGCTTCTTCTCTCGCACGATCGAGTCATGATATGCGTCTGTGTATCATGGGGACTATTCAATTCCAACCCGTTTGCCTCTCCTTTCCGGATTGATCTGGACTCGCTATCCGACTCAATAAGACGAGTCATACTTTCATCATGTATCATGATTTTACTTATCGAACACTGCCATGCCACACTCTACCTACTTTTATTCAGCTCTAGCTTTTGAATGGTGGATACTTCACCAGGTCCACGCAGCACAGTCATGCCGTGCTGAAGTCAGATGCGTAGTCATCATTGTGTTCTTGCGTGTGTGTTCATGACGCAAACCGTTGTTAGCTCTCTTCATCCGCATACACAACTTACAATGTTGTTTTGGTCTTCTTCTCCGCGCAACCTGTCGAACAACGAAATCACCTGTACCGCGCGTCAAGAGCCGCGAGGACATGGTTAGTAGTGCACAGCATCAGTCTCATGTACGAATACATACGCCTGCTGAGAGCCACGCTCACTCTTCACCTCCGAACCACGTCGAGAAGGTGTTCTTTCAGCAGAACCTTGCGCATCGAACGCAAGCGAGAGCCTTTGCTACAACCAAACATCTTCACCATCAAAGACATCTACACAGTCCCTCCGGGGTAGATTTAGGGGATCACTACAGCTATAACGATTTTACTTCGAGAAGCTCAGTCACATTTGGTCAATCGGCTCTACCATTTCCCATTTCTGAAACTTTGCCTGCCCTTTCTTTGCCGACAGGTGCGACGACATCAAACTCGCCTCACAGCCTACCTCCTATGACAACATTTCCACACCATCTATCTCCGACCCCTGTCCTTACCACACATGACATACGTGCAAGAACGTCAGAGCCAGCAACTGGACCCGCTGAGGTCAGTAATGCTCAACTCCACTTCCCCATCTTCTTCCCAATCACAGCTTCTCTCCTCGCCGCCACCATCCTCGCACCCTGTATTTATTTTCTGCTCAACATCATCCTGGGCTGCGGTCGCCGTGCACTCCATCGTCGACGCTGTCCAGCGCCCCGGACCCGGGACGAAGAAATCGCGCTTGAAAATATTGAGGGTCGGGATGGCAAAGTGAGCGTTGCTACCGGGCCCTCGCCTGGAGCACTCGGCGGCGCAGAAACTGTGCGGAACATGGAAGCAGCATTCGATGGAGGAAGCGATGCAAGTCCAGGACTAAAGCGGAACTGGACGATCAAGGAAACGGCGCAGTCAGGCGGGACAGCTGACCGAGCAAGAAATCAAAGGATGGCTGAGAACACAAGCTCCAGTCGAGACAGCCGAGGAGTGGAGTTTTTTCCCTGTGTCAAATGCGGTCAAAGGCATCTGCGGCTGGGCGAGGTGGCAGACGGATTGGAAAGATGCGCTGGGCCAGCGCGGCCAACTGCCAGGTCAGAGCCGATCATGCAGCTGGACGATGTGGAAATCTAAAACGGGAAGATCTGGTAACCTCTGGGAGGTGGAGCGGCAGGCCATCAAGCAGAAAATCGTGACGATAGATTGTGGATGAGAGAAACAACACTTAGTATAGTGTAATGGTACATCGTGTCTAGCGTGATAGGTGAGGACGCTTGGATAGCATTGTTTGATTTGAATTGGAGTGTACACTGTAGAAATGTTCTTAAAAGTGATCCTGGGAATGTGGGAGTGCTAGATACGAGATTATGTGTTGATGGCGATCTACGCAGTGAGATTATGCCCAGCAACGGGAAAGAATGAGAAAAAAAAGGCAAAATCTGAGGGTTCACAACGACAAGGGCGGCCAAACGTAATAAGTCATAGGAATGGATTCGTAGATACAAATTTAGGTTCTCTCTAGACGATGCGTCAGGTGGAATTTCAAGGAAGGACGTATGGCGTAGCGCAATCGATGCGACCACTGTTCATTGAAGGTTAAAAACTATTGGAGGCATGTGAAGATCTTGCTTTTGAAGTTGTCCAGCGATTGTGGGATTGCGCTGCTTCTGGAAGTATTACGGGTTCTTCAGTCCTACCCACATAAAGATTTGTTAGCGCGTCTACCTCGACCAGAAGAACAGTCACATCAATTGCAGAAGCCATCTTATCTCAACCTAATTTATAGTGAATTCTAGCAAAAGATTCTGCACGTTCATGAATGCGCAAGAGGCCCAAGATATATCATTATGCTGGGGCTTTGTATGCGTGTCGGCTCCAAAATCCTGATGCAAATCTGATATCACGATAGTCCGTTTGGATATCTCTCCACTAACTCCAGATGAAAATGCTAGGGCCAATCTAGATAACAATTGAACATACTGCGCATAAGCAATTAACCTGATGCGAAGGGACTATGCTTCCTTAACCTTTCTCCAAAAATCCACATTAGAATTGGAGCTGGAAATCCAATCCCTATCGCCGCGAATCCCAGAACGCTATTCCCCCATCCGTATCCTAGAGAGTCATACATTGCCGGCGCAAAGAGTGGAAATCCAAATCCGGCGAGCGATCTGAGGACTGTAACGGCACCAATCGCTGAAGCTGCATATCGCGTGTACGCATCGACGAGGTAGGTCTGCACACATTGGAACGCAGCAATGGTGCCGGTGGCAAAGATGGCCGCTCCAATGTTAGGCACAATCCAGTGAACGTGGTACTGCGCGCTCCAGCCGTATATGAAAAGACCGGTTGGCACCAGTAGTGAGAAGGGAATCATGAGTGGCATACGAAATTCGGGTTTGCCTTCTCCCGTGGCGCTGCGGGCTTTCATACGCTGGTAAATCACATCATTCGTCTTTCCACATAGTGGTGCGCCAAAGAAGAATCCCAAGCCAAGAGATATGTAGTTCAGACCTGAAATCCCAATGCTCTCCCCGTAAGACCTCCACAGATTAGGAAAAGTGGCGAGTACAAGATACATCAGACCGTATGAATAAGCCATATAGATTGCCAATACCTGTACGATGGGCTGGGTGAAGAGGAGACGGAACGAGCGCAAGACTGATGATAGAAGAAATCTCCAAGAAACGCGATCGGCTGTTTCGAATTCAGTGTGCAGGTTTGAGTTCCCCGTCTCTCTGCGCAGACGTTCCGCCTTCTGATACAAGATAAATGGCGCGTAGCTTTCTCTCAGGTTGAACAATCCGAATGCGAATATGACGCCACAGGCGATTGAGGTAGCCCAGAACATCCATCGCCATGTTGTCTTCATCGTAATCCAGCTTCCGGCAATTGGACCGATGGAGGGTCCCAAGAGTGGTCCCAAAGCATACAATGCCATCGCCTTCCCTCGCTCTTCAGGGCGGAACAGGTCACCAAGCACTCCTCCGCCAATCGCGAGCGGACCGGAGCCTCCAAGGCCGGATAAAAATCTGAAGGCCATCATCTGTTGTTTGTTTTGCGCGAATCCTGCTGACAAGTTGAAAGTAAAGAAGAGAAGATTCGAGACCTGTAAAATAATCACTCGGCCGTAGACTTCTGAAAGCGGGCCTAGAATGAGAGGCCCGACGGCGAATGCCAAGACGAAGATAGAAAGTAGAATCTCGGATTCTACCACACTAGTAATGTTAAAGTCGTGTGCCATTTTCATGATAGCTGGAGCCACCATCGACGAGGTCAGAGGTGAAAGGAAGGTGAACGATGCCACTGATAATGTTGCGAGCCATTTCTTCTTACTTGGCCAATTCTTGGGGTTTTCGGGATCGTCAGGCCCTTCGAAAGTGACCTTTGCCTGTCAAAATAGCGCACTATCTCGGGGTTGGGGATGCCTACCAGATTACGGTCTTTGAGCCTCTTCTCCATTTTGATCTGTTCTAATGGAGGCGAGTCCATATCTGATGATGAGATGGTTGCGGCATCACCAAGATCTTTCTCCAAACCTCTCTTCAAGTCTTTCTCCAAAAATTCCTCGCCATCTTCGCCAATTGTCGCTTCCATTTCTGGACGCTCGCGGCCTTCTAGATTTCGCAGTTTGATGTCATTGATCTGGTCAATTATATCGAAGATCATGCCCTCTTCCTCATCACGAGGCTGGGGCCGAGGTCGGGGTGGTGGAGCAACTCTCTGCGTCACGAGTTCTTCTTCGTCTTCAGAGTCGTACTCTGAACTTTCTGAATCGCCCTCAGCACCAGAATAGTACGAAGCCTGTACGTCGACCCACGCAGGGGAAAAGAAACGGTTTCCCGTGGGACAGCTTCTTCTTGTTCGCGACCGGCCACGGGAAGTCGCCCGAGAACGTGAGCGTGAATGCCTGGCCAGTGCCGGTGCCGGCTTCTTGCCCGCCAACGCTTTTTTGGCCATTTTGAACGATGACCGGGCTTTCTCACTGCAGGAATTGGGATCCTTTCGACCAGGGGAGAAAACGAAGGGACGCCTAAGGAGACGCTTCCTAACCTGAGCTGAACGTTGAAGGGAAGAAGGATGGGATAGGGACTAGCTGAACAATATTGGAACCGACCACGGCCGGTGATCCATGATGCCGACACCATGGTGGATATTACCACACGTTGGGTGGTTCAAGTCCGTAGTGTGAACGGACATTGCCTGCTTCAGAAAGTTTGAAGTGCTCCAACCCAACCCCTTGGCGAAGGATGATCGACTGCATCGAACCCTAGTGCGCCACACCCGCACGGAGACGGAGAGTCGGAATCCAAAGCAAACTTGAACGATCATCCAAGGGCACTGTTCCTGGTTGAGACATTCACGAGGCTCCTGCCTGTATATTGATTGTGAGGCTCTCAAATGATTAGCGATTCCAGAGCTCCAGCTTACGTTCATTGGGGATCAACATATGATCGGCGCGATCTCAGAGCCGGGAAAACAAGCTCTGAACCAGCCGGTATGTGGGATAGTCTCCTATCTCACTCGAAAGTCGGAGCACGGAGCCTCGAGCCACCGACCTTGCAGCTTTTTCTTCTCGTCAGGATCAAGGAGCATCCTTGGAAGCTCTCAAAAGGCAATCTGACAGCTGCCTGTGACCACTCTGTCGGGTTCTAGGTAGACTGTACCTGGCAATGAGATGCATATTCGACAACTCATGACATTGCGGCCGCAGCTTCAACATCAATCTCCTCCTGCCTCTAATCATCTTTCAAAGCGATTCCGCTTCGGCTAGATAAGCGACATAGCTTGGTGATCGGAGTCCGTCTCAATGGCAATCGTCATACATCTGGAAGAACCAGATACTTGCCTGTATCATGTGAGGCAATACACGAAAGACTTGCACATAGCCGCCCATATCGCCTTGACGACCCTCAGAAATTTCCTGAAAGGACTATTGGCCGTGCACTGATCTACTTTTAGGCCGGTAGCGCTGAGCCTGTTTGGCAATATCTGCTGCATTAGCTACCGAGCAGGTCCCTCGCGATTGCACATCGACCTTGCCGGAGTAGGCTAATGCGTCAGAGTCCCATGGTACTGCTGTACAGTACATAATCACTTCGCTCGTGACTGCGAGAAAATCTTTTTAGACTTTGCTCTCAGAAGGATATGATCCCCCGAACCGAAAAACCTAGAAAAGGCCGGCCAGTGACGTTCTCAGAAGATGACTTTTTGCCTCGCTGGGCTGCTGAGAAGAGCTAGTCGTAGAGTTCGTCCAGCCACAAACTCAAGATCCTGCCGTGACTCTCTCACCCTCCCCATCTCGGTCTTTGTTGGCTCTCCATTCGCCTTCGCCTTCTTGGTCCGCGAAGTCTTCCCGTTTCCAGATCTCGGCCTGTTGCTTGCATCTTTCTAATATCTCTTCACCCGCAGTCCACGCAGCTTTGCGGTGGGGACTGCTTACAGCAATGGCGATACTCTCCTCACCCACCGGAACGTGGCCTAGCCGGTGAACTATGCAGACCTTGATCAACCCTTTTGCCTTTAGAACTGAATCAGCTATTTCGTAGAGAGATTTCAGAGCCAGTGGAATGTATGCCTCGTAGCAAAGGCGAGCCACTGGACGGGAGTCAAAGGTGTCGCGAGTGGTTCCGAGAAAGAGAACGTTTGCACCAGCAGAATGAGACTTGACACGACTTAAAATCGATGGTACATCAAGTGCAGACTCGGTCAGTTCGACATGAATGTCAGCCGTAGAACGGAAATGGTGACCTGGTGCACGAGGGCTCTTTGTTGAGGCCACTTCAGACATATTACGGCGTGTAGGAGTTCACCACCTTTGGATGATTCATGCTTGCAACAGTACAGTAATTACTTGGTTTTGGAGAAAAACTTGAAGGTTATAGGCCAGAAACTGCCGGTGGAGGTGTTTATTATTATGGAGCAACGGAGATCGACTCTGCCCAGGTGGGAAATTAGGGCTAATGGCCAGGAGCTTCACGGTGAAGGAGAAGCAAATGGCTCACATAATTTGCCCGACACCTCGGGGCGTATTCGCTCCTCCCAATACAATGTCCTATGATACTAGCACATTGAGAAAATCTCATCGAGCATATTGATCCTCACACATCCGTGCTGAATGCTGATGATTATGCCGCCACGATTAATACAGCTAGTACTTCTATCCTCGGCGCATCGGTCAGTCAACCTTCAGAAACTACAGTGTCTATGGGCTCTACCTCATCAACGGCAGAAGGACCAGAATCCTTGACACCTGCGTCGTCCATCTCATTGCCACAAGAGTCCTCGTCTCCCGATGATAACATTTGGGGCTCGGCTTCTCCCTCTCAATCTGGCTCACCGTCTTCTAGACTTGCTGGGGCAAACGATGAGCTGCTTTCGGAGGCACCTTTAATTCGTCGTCAACATACTACGGCCGGCTTCCGCGAAGGTGTTAGTCTCGGCAAAGCCCAGACAATGCAAGATGGCTTTGATGAAGGATATCCCTTGGGCATCCAAATCGGTTTAAGAGTTGGCTTCTTGATGGGTATTGTTGAGGGAATAGAATGCAGCAAAAAAGTGTCTACAGCCTATGATGATAAGAGCAAAATTAGGCGACTATTGAACTCCCTGAAGGAAGAGCTTGCTATTGGCAAATTCCTTGGTGGTGTCGAAGACCGGCTTGTCGAACAAGCAAATGCTAAGGAGGTAGGCCGGGGACATCCCATATCATGTCCAAGTACAGATATTTCGGAATCATTGCTAGAGCCGTCAAGATATGAAGAAGCCCTGCCACTCGACAACAAAATCTGTCCGAACGGGTCATCGTCGCTCTTTGCTAAAGACGCCATGGAAAAGCTGAATTCCGTCGAGGCTATCGTAGACGAGCTACTAAAAAAAAACACCTTACAAGAATAAAGTTCTTCCTGGACAATAAATCAAGTCGTGGCCGCTTTCCTCATATCTTTATCCTCACTGTATATTTGGCAAAATCACTATGTTTAATTTGACAGGCAGTCGACTTTCAACAAGTTGCATTCTAAGTCAAGATGCAAGCGCACTCACTTGATGGCCGTATTTAGCGATTTGATGATGACCCAAAAGCGTCAAACGAGAACATTCCCTTGCGCAGCCTGAAACTCTTGCTCGCAATATCGGCTCCTTGTTTACCCTCATTCGGGCTCTTGGCAAAGCCGGATAGCTCGCTGAAATGTATCCTATTTTAAATTGGAAGAGCATTTGTAAGACGTCGCGGCATCAAGCTGCTCAATTGTCAGCCGGCCGTATACTACGAGACAGTGGTCTACCCACTAGAAACTCTGGTCCTTAGCTACGCATCCAAGGTCTGTGATCTGAAAGTGGCGCCGAGGTCTCTCGTCTTTCCACCCGACGTTCGTCGAAAGTACTCTTACTACTACCTGGCAAGGAACAACAGCAGTATCAACATCTCCCTGATCTACAATTGATTCTCATAGCCCATAAAACTGGCGTCTGGATCACGTGCAAGCAGCTAGATAACCCTGTCAACATGTGCTGAATGGGGACTTGAGAGCCCGGGAAAGGATACTTAAGGTAGGCCTTGGGTCGCATTATTACGAAAAATATACTGTACTTACTGTTCGGCCGGCAGATGTCATCGCTCAATTCTGCTGGCACAGACGATGCCAAATTGCGGACTATCCACAGATCCTCGTCGTTTAAGTTCGCTGCTTTTGTGTGTCTTCCCTATTACATGAAGACAACATAGCTGGGGCCAATCGCAAGCTGCTTATTTTAGCTATGATATTGAATATAGTTTTGATCATCGGTATTTTGTGTTAATTTCAAAATTATAGCAAGGCTTCCATTTGTTATTTTTGACGAAATATTAGGTTCTATGCGTGGTAAGGTGGAGCAGCTCGTCAATGCTACGCATGTAAGGTAAAGCGGAATGATAATGGAAACAGTACTGGATCTGAATATTGCCCATGGCTATCGACCTGTTCCCTAACCTAATCTCTCGTACCTTGCCCTTGCCCCCTCCTTAGTCTTCTCTAAGAATTCACCATAATCTCCTTTCGTATTCCTCTCTGCTTCCTTGGCCGCATCGCCTAATTTCCCGCCTTGAGCACCCAACCCCACACCCGCAGCATACACGTCTTGCATAAGTGGCGCCGTCACGCCTGTACCTTGCGCGCCAAGGCCCTTACCAGCGCTGGAGTCGAAGCCCATCTTCGAGAGCAGGGAGGCGCCTTTCGTCTGGGCTTGGGGGGGAGAGATATCAGCATCATCAACAGAACTTGACTTCGGAAGGCCCATTGCCTTGTTTCTCTTTTCGACACCGAATGCCTTCCTTCGCTCGCGAGCTCGGTCGCGATATTCCGGCTTCTCGTCAAGATTAGCTTGAACACCATGCTTTTCCAGTTTCGTTTTTGCGCGCTCGACTAGCTGGACATTCTTCAGGTTTTCTCGATGGAGTTGACTGAGCCGCTCGTGTTTGTTGACTTCGGTAGCTGTCTTGAATTGTCGGTAGCAGAGATAGCAGCAAAGTTTTTCAGGGTCTGAGAACGATTGTATTTGAGAGCGGCTGGTGGATGAGTGTGAACGGCCTGGTGGTGAATGGTCTTTTCCAGACCCATTGGTATTTGGATCTTGCTTAATGCCATGCAATTCTGCGTGTCGATTGCTCCAGAACTGGAGATGTGACGGAGCAGCCTTCTTAACCGCTGCAGTATCTTTTACGCTTGTTGCATCGGCTTTTCTTTTCTTGTTTTTCTCCGTTTCCTTTGCTCTTGTGTCTGCTTCTGCAGAAGCTGTGCTCGGCTTGATATTTGTCTCAGGTTCAGAGTTAGTAATCCCCAGCTCCGTCACGTAAGCTTCTTCATCCCAATATGCTAATTTCAGAGAAGGGTTCATCAAGGGACTAAATGTAAAGCGCTCCGTGCTAGCAGTGGGATTAGGAATGGGTACAAAGACACCCGCGTGTATGTAACTGGCTAAGACTGCCTTAGAAGCAATGGTGAATTTCTCAAAGGAGTTGTAACGAGTCAGGGCTGCTTGGGCGTCCTGGTGCGGTCCATTAGCAATGATCAAGAGCGATCAACAGCCTTTTTCATACCTCTACGGTTGCGTACTCTGCAAAGCCGAACCGCCAGCTCTCGTTACTTCTACGATCCCGGACCAGAAAAATGCGACGTAAAGTCCCCTCCTTAGCACCCAGATTTGCATCTCCCGTTGTCGAAGCCACTTTAGCCCCCTTTTTGGGGTTGGTCTGGACTTGCGTGCTGCTATTCACCGCAGGTTTGAAGAGCTTCGAGACACCCTTGGCAAGCAGCTCCTCTGAGACGGACGGCTCAAGACCTCGAAGCAATAGGAACTGTGAAGGAGTATTATCAGGCGATGCATCGCTATCGCCGACATTCGCAACTTTCTGAGGCGCTAATGCAGGTTCTTTTCGAGTCAGAATGGGAAGTAAGCACGATCGGGATACACAAACCTGGCCGAAGCACCTGGCACTTGAAGCATCGGCTTCGGGTTGGGCGGTTGATGATGCTGCACTTTTTGGTGTCAGAAGCTTCATGAAGAAAGATTAATAGAATCTTACGACGGGGCATGTCCATTCGCCCTCAGCCATATCTTTTCTCCTATCGTCTCTTTCACGGCTGAATACTATGCGAACCTTAGCCGATTGATCCTCGTTATTAGAGCTGCTGCCATAGAGATAGATGGCGGGATGATGACGGTCCATGAAATCAATAGCATCATCAATATTTGTGAATCGTAGAAAACCGAAGCCACGAGACTGCTCTAGGCACAATTTAGCAGTAGTCAACGGAAGTTTCTCGAGTTTCTCACTTGAATTACGGTCTCGTATGACTCTCACGTCATCCAGACCATCAATTTGATAGTGTTGTTTAAGCTCTTGAGTGATCTGTTTGACACATTGGCCAGAGAGGCCACCATATCTTAGCATTTCGTCATTCAATGAGCATCTATTCGCATGCAAGTGCGATGTGAAAGGCAGAGTAGGGGAGGGAGAGATCGCACGTCATCTTCGGTCAACTGCGGACCCAACCCCTCCATCATGATCTCTCGGCTGGGAGGGACATCGTGATCTAAACGGCGACCCCTCTGTGGACTTCGACTGTGGCTGCGGCTTCGGCTCCGACTTCGACTGTAAGGTGGAGAGCGGTCTTCACGATCCCAATCTCTGTATCTGTTACGTCGAGGAGAGGGCGAGGTGCGATTGCGATATTCGTCTCGTTCGTAGTCTCTTCCACGCCCATTGTTCCAACTGCGGTCGTTGCGATGCCTCATGTCTGCGGCAGGCCCCCGAGGAGGCGTTCTGGAGAGATCTTTCCCCCATAGATTAGATCAGTACATGGTCATCACGCAGTTGAGGTCCCAATTTTCAGCATTGTTTACCATGTGGTGAGCTTCGGCGTCTTGGAGGTGAATGCTGGCGATCTCTCGACCCAGAGCGGGAGCGGCGGTCATCGTACATTCTACCATCGCGATCATTTCGGTCATAGGGAGGACGACGGTATGCTTGAGGTGGCGGACCTCTGCCGTCGAAGAACCGATAGGAAGACATGCTCGATCTGATAAAGAGCACAACGGACATTCCTAGTGGTAGTATGGACTGAAGGTCGCCGCGGTCGAGAGCGCAGGGTTGAATCCGTATTGGGATTAGCGTCATACTACTGGGTTTTGGTTTCATGGCGAAGAGGCACACGTTTCTGGTGATTTCAGCGTGATACTACAGCTTAGAATCGCGACCTATGCTTATATTATAATTTGGATAATCCGCAATGGATCTGATAGACGTGCGTCTCGGTATTATTATCGTCAGACCCTGTGGGAGATCTCTACTCCACCGCACCAGCCGGCCGTCGCCATGCACAACGCAGCCATGTGGAAAAGCGTACAACCTTTGCTTGCACCTCACTATCGCCTTCGCGCCCCGGTGAGGTTGAAGCGACTCGATTCTGCTGCTGAATAAGCGTCTAGACTAAAGAGTGACGTCAAATAGAGACCGATGAAATTGATGAAGTTGTCTGCGAAACCTTGCAGGTTTATTGGCAGAGTCGAGCCGGATCCAGAGTTCGAGGGCTTAGGAGTAGGATTGGCAGCCCCGAGAACATGGCCCTTGGAGCTGAAGGCGACACTTTCTCGTGCAGGACCTTTGGCTGCATCTGCAGATGCTTTCATGACTGCAGAGCGTAGACCATTTGGATCGGCGCCTCGTAGAGTAGTGTTGACTTGGCCATTTTTGAAGATAAGAAATGTAGGCATTCTGTCCTTGTCAGTGACAGTAGCACCTCTAAAACGGAAGCGATAGGCTTACGCAGTAACTCCATTGGAACGACTGATTTCTTGCTGGCTATCGACATCGACCTTGACAAATACAAGCTTACCAGGCTTAGTCTCCGATCTAGCAAGCTGTTCAAAAATGGGCGCGATCGCTTTGCATGGACCGCACCAATCTGCGTAGAAGTCGGTAACCACGTAGGTGTTGGAGTCCAAGATTGTTTGGAAGTGTTTCGGCGATGTGATGTGCTTGATTGCCATGTTGATATGCGCAAAGAGAATTATCACAGATAGCACAACTAGAAGAAAACTAGATAGGCGATTCTCCTGATCACAAAGAATGGATTCTCGTGGTTTGTGAGTACGTGCGTGAGGCTTGCAGGTTGAGTGAAGAGGACAGTTCGGAAGGTCCAAAGAAGGCTGCCAAGAATTCCGTGAGAGGCAAAGTACACAGCCAACGCAACTCTGTCAGCGGCGATACTTACTTTTCTATACTTGAGACATGCTATGCCTTCAGGCGGCACTGCTATTACACGAGTACAATCTAAATGTATTTTTAATATTTCACGTCACATATCTCGCTCTACATCAATATGCTGATGACCCTCCCCCTCCCTGCCCAGGGGTCACTCTCCATGCCCGTAAGGGCAGCTTCTGCAACCGCATAGCATTCTTTTGGATAAACATCCAGAATGTCAGCGCTCCGAAGATGACGCATATGATATTGGTCCAGTAGAAGCCATCTCGCTCAATCACGCAGGTGCCACCGCCATCAACGCATCGTTGTTTATCGGCCTGTATGGCACAGTTGAAATGTGTCGTTACAGGTGAAGAATCGGGGTGCTTTGCTTTGAACCCGGTAAGGTCCAGCGGCGGTGTGCAATCCGCGACCGTAAAGAAGTCGACAAGTTTCAGAATGAAGAAGCGAGGAAAAGTACCGCCAAGGTTTGAGACGCTAGAAAGGGATCAGCGGAGAAAATCATATACTCCAAGGGAAAAACTCACGTTGCAAGCAAGGTCATGTAAGTGCCACCGATGGTGGGATCTGCAATTCTTGCGTGAAAGGCGCTGATCGCAACGAACATCACGGTATTCATGAACGTTGAGTAAACGTGTTCCACGATTACTATCAGTATGTACCAGGTCGGTGGGCCGTCGAGTCCCTCAGGATAGATCATAATAGTCGCCTGAGCGAACAGAGCGGCTGCCAACCTCGCCACAAATGCCCAGCACCAGACTCGAAAAGGGGTATATTCTGTGCTCCACTTTCCGGCATAGTAGCCCAGCGAGATCTCAAACGGAAAGTCGATCAGTATTACAAGCGCTAAGTTCGCTTGACCAAAGCCTTTATCCAATAACTTCAAGTTCGTCACGGCGTCATTGGTGACGAAGCCAATTTTAGCGATCAGATGGATGATAATGATGGTCAGGATGTTGCGGAGTCTCAAAACTTGCCACATGGAAACATATACGTCCTTGATACTTTCTCGGATCTGGTCTTTATGCTCCTTCTTCAGTAAGACGATGCCGATAGTTACAGCTAGATAAGCCCATCCCCAGAAAGTCATGTACCCGCCTAGAGTGATCACTCCATAGTCTTGAGGTTCTGTTCGGAAATATCGATTGGCAAAATCTGGTGCCTGGAAAGCAAGAAATACGGTATGTGAGAGAAACGATCCTGCAGTGAGACCAACTGTCTGCGCGGTGGAGGCGTATGAGATATTCTGTATTGAGAGAAGCGATATAGCCCATCCATCGACAGCAATATCTTGCGTAGCACACAGGAACACGAGCAGGAACCACCAACCAGTAAAGCCCCACACGCCAGCTCCGTTGTCCAAGCTAGCATTCTTCATCAAGGAATCAATCTTTCTGCCGAGGTATATCATTGAAAACCCAGAGATTGTCTGTATCGGCGTGATCCACGACTTGCGACGTCCGAAACGCCGCGACCACACTGCATCAACGATAGGAGACCAAAGCAATTTGAGTGAATATGGGTATGCGGCGAGTGAGAAGATGCCGATTTGGCCGTAGGAGAAGTAGTCTTTAAGCAGAAATGGCACCGAGCCTTGAGCAAGGCCCATTGGTATCCCTTGCAGAAAGTATAGCAACACTAAGAGCAAAAAACTCCGCTTATCTTCTGCTGGAAGATTGGAGAAGCTTGTGTTGACCTGCCCGGGCGTTTTTGGAGTGATTGGAGGGTCATCGTCAAGGGAGAAGCTTTCTCGGCCCATGAGCATCGCAGTCTGGGATGCGGCTGTCGGGGAGTCGATGGAGGGGCGTTTCCGCCGCATTTCGATTTGAGCATTCATGTCGCCGTTCGCATGGCCATTAGGTTGGAATGCCTCGCTTCCTGACAGAGAGAGCTCTTCAGGTGGATTGGGTGAGCGTGCTTTGGAGGATCTAGTGGTGCGTTTCATGTGGATGGTGGAATTGTTTCGATCGGCCAGCAGAGGATCGTTTTCTGGAGTGGAGAGGTCTGATGAGTCCCGATGCTCCTTCTCTTCCCTTTCTCCCTCGCCTGCCTGTTGATTCTTATGATTAAAGAGAGATGTGGGGCCGTGGATTATCTTCTTCGATTTTAGATCTTGAAGCTCGTGGCTTTGTCCGCTGTCCGCGCTGTAGTCAACTGACGGTTGGGGAGGCTCCACGTGAGACGAAGAGAAATTTGCTTGCGTCGAGAGTGATCGTGTGTGTAGGATAGGATGGGGTAGAGGGCCGCCCAAGTTGTCAGGCATCCATGCAAAAAGCTTGGAGGCCCAAAAAGGACTTGCTGGCCTCAAGTGGGAGCGCACTAGTTGCGGGTGTACCTGCGTAGGTGCGTCATCTGCGCACCATCGTCACCGCCTCAATACCGGATATCTTTGATCAAGAAATATCGGCGAGCAATTCCGGCTATCAGAATGACTTTCAAGGAGATTGAATCCCACCCTGAGAAGTCTCAAGCTGTCCATGCGACTGTGACACCCGATAACGAGGACCCTTGGCAGACGGACGGAATGTGATCCGCAGGACGGCCTTAAACGCGCCAGACGCGTGTAAGCGCCGGGCAACCCGCCGACGCGTTTCCGATCCCCTTCAGTAAACAACTACCACCAAATCCAGAAGCATGAATGGCAGAAGAAGGCCATCTTATAAAGATCGATTTCTAGAAATTCCTTTTTGGCTATAATGGCAGTCGACCTTTCAACCGACATTGAGCAAGTTCGCGCTCAAAGTAAACCATTTTCCACCCACCGAAACTCACCCCCAACTAACGCCCAACAGTCAACAAACTTACTCATCGGCGTCGTATTATCACCTCTTCCCTCCTTGCTTCAGACCATATTCAGAAGAGGCTGCATCATCAGCACGTATCCAGGATTGACAAAGTCGACCCTGTCGTTTCCAAGTCTGTCCACAATGCCAGGACAAACCTCTTTCGTCTTATCTGCTCCGTCACGTCCTTCCCGTTCCAAGACCCTTCTGTTCCAAAATCAAGTCCTCGGCTCCTAGGGCTCCGATTCGACATCTGTTGTCGAGATGGAAGTTTTGATAGCCCGTATTATGTCATCCTGAAACGATCTGATGAGGGCAGCCGGGTCAGAATTTACAGACATACTATCCCATCCTTCATTCCATTACGAGAGCTCGAAGTCCAATTCCTGTCCGACCCAGAGCTAGGCAGCTGTCCTGCTCAGGACCAAGATCTTCACAAATTTGCCCAGAGAGTCAGACAAGAGCTAGTGTCATGGCACTTGCGGAAGGAGGCTGTTCAAAAACTCAACGATGA
Organism: Pyrenula massariospora; assembly: GCA_021030905.1. Classification (NCBI taxonomy): domain Eukaryota; kingdom Fungi; phylum Ascomycota; class Eurotiomycetes; order Pyrenulales; family Pyrenulaceae; genus Pyrenula; species Pyrenula massariospora. Next base: position 139,188 of record JAGFMI010000031.1, read on the forward strand.
GCTAGGTCTAAAAGGTCGATCCGAATCGGTCGAAGATGATGGACCTCTGGCTGAAATATCCGACCAAGGCCAGCAACGTCAAGATCAGCATGGTGTGGTTTCCGTTGAGACAACTTCTGTTGAAGCCGAGTATGTACGTGTACGGTGGCATGACGCAAAACTTGGTAGGATGAAGCTGTCAAACGCTGGAGACTTGGAGAGATGTGTAATATATGGGGACGATGGCAGGGTCAAAGAAGCGGAAGACATCTTAATGGACGGGGACACACACATCGAGGAGCTTGGTAGTCAACTCGAGCTACTTCAGAGACGGCAGACTCATACAGGTTGAGGAAGGAACTCAAAAAATTTTATGTCCATGAATCTGATCTTTCGCTACCGGGCCAACAGCTAGTTATTTTCTGCAATGCTCGAGCAAGGCCAGCTGGTCTATCAGGCGCTGCAGAACACCTTCTGTGAGTAATCTAAATACCGATTACGTTCGATCAAGCAAGAGAAGATGGTCTCGAGCAAGGACTGCCTTGGCTTTGATCATCTTGGAAGGCGTCCTGGGCAAGTGTGAGAGTGGCCGCGTGTTTGTCTTGTCAGATGCGTCGTGATCATGGTTGACACCATTTCTTAATGCATTATTCCAGCCTCGATGCAGTGCTAGCGCCTAACCGCCCTCGGCAGCTGCATCGAAGATTGGTGAAATGTTCTTCTCCAAGACCACAGATCTGGATCATGCTGAGTCGGATCGGAAAGCCATTGGTTGATCCCAATCTCCGCCCGATGGAGAATGTTCTCTCTGACGGTTTCGCTTGCATTCAGCGGAGAGTTTTCTGGTCGCCAATAAGGCTTTACTTTATCCGCAGGGTTCGCATCGGGTTGGGATAAAGCTGGAGTATTAAAAAGCCACCGGCGGAGCGCAAGTTCTGCCAGGCCAAGAGTACTCCCTTTTTGCAGCGCCCTTGTCGCAAGAGGAGACTTCGCACTTTGGGGAGGATCATATACGGTTGGTGCATTGACAAGGGGCCTTTGGCGACTCATCTGGTGACGGGCATTTCTGTCCAATCGGCCATCCGGAGTCAAAATTGTCTTGTATGCGCTCCCATCTTTCGACCTTATACTCACATTTTCACTAAAATTAACCACCGGTTTCGGCTTGTTGCGGCGGCTCCTGGATCCTTGAACGATCTCGGTCCTTGCTGTGCGTTTTCGCGCCTCCTGCTCCCATTCTCGTCGCCGTTGTAGTTCCCGTTCCCCTGAACCTAGCTGCCCTTCTGCCCTTCTGATGTTACGTGACTGTTCCGCAAGACGTAGTCGCTTTCGTTCTTGGTGCTCGCGTGTCCGTCGTCGCCGAGCATCCTGCTTCATCAGTTCCTCACGCCCTATTTCTTCATCTACCAGATGACCCGTTTCTAGCGTCCTTGGTCCTCTCTGGTATTCCTTCTCGCTGCTAGGAGACTTGTTTCTATCAGCAATTTTCGAATTTTGAGCTGATCTTGCTGTCCTGCTCTTCTCAAGATCTAACATCATTCGTTCTTCTAGCGTCAAAGACAAGAGTTTCTGCTTTTCACGTTCCTCATTTAAGCGTTCAAAATTCTCTGTACTGGCCAATCCTAAAACCTCATTACGTCTTGCTTGAACAGGTACCGTCGATTCTTGCAACCGAATATGTCGCACCACTTCTTCTTTAATTCGTGACACCACAGATGACGCACATTGTTGGGGAAGTGTTCCGGTCTTCTCCATCTGCATTAGCAATTTGACAGCTTCTGTGCCAATCTGCTCGGCGACTGCATTGCCGTGTAAACGTTCAATCGCTTCAAGTACAGGAGCGATCTCTGAAGTCCATAGATCATCCATCTTCGGGCCTTGTTTCTCTGTGTGTCGCTGCCGGGATAAATGAATATCAATCTCCGCATTTCCTACGCCAGTGTTAATGTCCTCGCCAAATAAAGCTTCTTCCGTGCTTAAGTTGTCTGTCTGAACGATTTTTCTCCTCTTTCTTCTTTCGTCCTCTCTATCCATACCCCGCTTCTTGGACCCGAGCTTGTACGCCTTCTTGAATTGCGCGACATAACTCTTCATCTCTGCCTGAAGCCGGAAGATCTCTTCAATTGCAGACTGTTGCTCCTCTCCCGGTCGCATTGCTCTCTGCTGCGCTGCCTCAAGTGCATCTCTTAGCCGTTGCGGGACATCGTAAAGAGTGGCTTTGGAAGGAAGATCGCAGTACTCTGTGTCTATGTCTTGTGGCACCTGGAGTCCCATCACGTGTCCACGTTCTCCAGAGTTGAGCGAAGTCGGCGGTTGTATGATTGACGATCTCGGTAAGACTCCGCAGCGGAAGATGCCCATTTCCTCTCTCTCTACCTGAACAGGAGGGAGTGAAGAGGAGACTGATGAGTTTTGTGCCATATCGTGGTGAAATTCGGTTGGTGCTGGTTGCGCTTCTGCAGGGGATTTACTGTGATCTTGGTTGCTGCGATCAGAATAGCAAGGGCACACTGGGCTGAGCCTGGAAGTGTTTGGTAGTTTTGGAGGTTGTGTTGCTGCATGATATCTTATTATGGCCTCCCCGCCTTTCCGCTCATTGTCTTCTCTATTCACGTTCAGGTCAATACCATCTTCCATTTCACCGCTATGTTTCACCATGTCACGTGCTTTGCGGCGGAGCGCACCTGTGTGATGCCTTGTCTCACCATTTGATGTTATTTGATCCCTTCTGACACCCTGAACATATTCCTCGCCATCCTCACTGCTCGCTTCTTCAAGTTTCCTCCACCCCGCTCTCCCCATGCCTGTTTGCCCAAAGCTCTTCTCCAGCTGTTCCTTCCACCAATCTCTTTCTCGTCTACTGCTCTCTAAATCCTCAACCACTTCACTCGTCACTTCGGTCAATCTCGTCCTGTCATCCAGATCTGTTGCTGTTGCCTGCGCAACCACGTCTACAACTTCGCTCACGCTCCGTTCCGGCGGCCCCACGTACAATGTCCGGATTCCGTTCCAAGCATGCAGCGGGATGCGGATACCTGTACGAGGAAGATGCGTCAACGTCCCGGGTGAGGGAAAGGTGGCCTTGGGGTTCGCACAGATGTAATATTTGAGATTTTGCAGTTGAGAAGAAATGGTCGAAGACCTTTTGAGCTGCCTGGACGGGGATATGAGGAGCTCTGTAAACATGCTGCAAGGAGGTGCGGACGGAGAAGAGCTAGGTGCATGGAGGAGAGCGTGGGAAAACTGGCCGTCCGTCGTAGCGGTGAGAGAATTCGAGCGGTAGTGATCGGTTTGTTCATCTGGTTGGGACTGAGGGAAAGTCATCTTTGAAGCTATCGGATGATTTTCGGGCACTCCGTGTCAACTCGCTCTGAGAAGTATATCACTTACACAGAGTGAAGCAAATGTATGATGACGACCGCGGTGTCCAAAGGCTTTCGTAAAACATGAAGGAATTCGGTAGATCACAATGGGGCTCCACACAGACAGCAGTGAGAATCGAGAGGTTGGCTCATCGCGCTTTGTCTGGACATCAAGAGCGTTGGCGATCAGGCATCACATAAATCAGATAACAATGTTCATGTCCGGTCAGCATGCTGGACCGCCGTGAAAATGCTAGGTCTTACCTCGATTCCAGTGCTGTCCACGGATGCCATGCCCGCCAGCACGCAGCCTCTCATTGTTCCCAAGACACCAGTGGTACCTTTGTCCGTGAGCCCTTTCTTTGACGTTCGAACGCGGCTTTGATAGTCGTGACCGCATCGCCGTCCCATCGCTCTCTGTTGTCCTCAGCGAAAGGTTGAATGCCGAGACGGGATAGAGGAGCGGTGGCCCAAAGAAACAGACGAAGACATACAACACCCGAATCGCCGTCATTTCATCATGAACAGGACCTACAAGTCCATTGTTCTGTAATCAACATATTGCGGATCTTTTTGGAAGTATCAGTCTTTGTTTGCTATCTTCGGGGAGGTTCTACGAAAAGTGAGATGGAGAAATAATGCGGCTGCGATAGAGCAAATGCTGATTAGTTACGGGAAGCGAAGGATATCATCGCGAATTGGCTGATGGCAATTCAAGCCTACAGTCTCCGTCTACTCTTTTCACCATACGCTGCAATCTCCTGTACATCGTTCATTTTAGAAGAGTGCTTCTTGCTTGTGCGGAAGAAACAGATGGACACTAAAACACACTTCTTCATCCAGTGATATTGTCATCTGCGTCTTGTGCATTCATACTGCCAATCATTCGATCGCTCCAAAGCATCGTGGTATTTACATGAAGGGTCTGATGTGCTCGGTTTGGTGCCCAATGAGGCAGCGAGTGAAATTTCACGATCCTGCCAGGATTTCCAGCGGGTATGAAAGAACAGAAATGGCCAAAGAGCAGATGGATCAAGAGGAGGGAGAGGGGCGTCAGGGGGCGGGGGGCAAGGGGGAGGCGTGGACGAGATCATGACGGTCATTGCCACGCACCGCCTTCCGAGCACGCCCCTCGGTCGCGCAACATGAAATCCTTTTCGCTGTTGAAAACCTACCTTCCCATGAATATGTATTCCTGAGACCAAATGTTGAGTCCCATTCACTTATCCTCGCACGATTTCCATGTCCCAAATATACCTCGAACTACGCTGGTTCCGGCTGAGGCGTTAGAATCGATGCCCTCATCTCCTGAGCGTGGCTTCAACTGAGGCTGGAATGATTCCGAGACGACCGGTCTTCGCCCGTCGCTGACAGGCACACTGCAGTCGAATCCTGAAGCGATTGGCCGGACCAAAGAGTGTACCTGCATGCCTCGATCTGAAGCTCGGCGACTCCTGGGCCCTGAGTGGCTGACGGGATCGTGAAGGAGGCTGCATCGAGGCTAGAAGCCGGCCATCACTGGTCAAGCTTTTCCGACCCCTGACCACGGACGCGTTCCTCCTTCTGCCGGCCCAGCATGAAACAACGCCCTCCAGCCTGAGCGAAACGGTGGCACCAATTGCAGACCCTCCCCAAATTAAACACCAGGCTCCAGATCCATATTGCTCGTCTGTTTTGAGAAGCTCAACCGCCACTGCTCTCCTGATCGAGCAAGCGACCGCGGCAATCCCCTGACCTCGACCCTTCCGCTCCTGTCGGTGTAACGCCAGGGAAACCACCCCACCAAAATGGTGACGAGTCGTAGGAAGCGGTTGCATACAATCCTCAGCAGAACTCGTCGGCATGCCCATGAAACAATCTAACTCCGGCGTCTCCATCCTCACTGCACGCCGCAGCTGCAGCTCAAATAAAATGGCCTGGCCCACCAAAAGTAGGATTTCTTTTCTTCACCATCTGCAGTTTTCTTCACACGCTGTGCGGCACATAGCACACTTCCACTCCTTCTCCTGTCGTTCCTTTCAGTCACTTGAGCTGTTGCTCGTGGTTCGGTCATTGATTGATTATTTGCTTGCTTCCTCGAACCCATCATTTTCCAAGCTCAGACTATATCCAAGCCCAGGCAGGCTCAAACCGAAATCGACTGTGAAAGAAAGATCTGCAAACAGCATAGATCATCATGTATGCTCAAGCAATTGTAGTGCTGGCTCTCTCTGCCACCGGGTCCGCCCTTGCTCATCCTCAACAACACAAACGCTTTCATCATCACCACCCACACAAGCCCTCTGGTGTTACTGGCCTGCCAGGAACTGGTACTGCTGCTCCTACTGGCGGCTATTACCCAGCTGGAAACAGCACCGGGTACTTCCCCTCTGGTTCTGCGAGCTCTTTTGGTAGCTCCGCTCCCGTCTACACGGTGACCGTGTCTCCAATCCCTGCCTCGCCCATCTCCTCCGCAGAAGCATCTCCTTCGGCCGATCCATCAGATGCCGGCCAGGCCTCTGGATCCGACGGCGAAGCATGCGGTGGTACTGTCACGTCAACGACTGTTGAGTATTTCACGGTTACCGTGGGAGGATCTAGCAATTCATCTACCGCTACCAATGCACTTTCATCGGATGACTCTGGGATTGCTGCCACTGGTGTAGCCTCGCCGGACAATTCTACTGCCGCTATCACTGGAGCGAGCCCTGTCGAAACGGGTTCTGCAGACTCTTCCAGCACTGAGGCAGATTCTCCAAGCAGCGAGACATCGTCTGCGCAGTCTGCCATCAGTGCAGGGGGTGCCAAGGCTGATTCTTCCGCCCCGTCCTCCGCCACCGGCGGAGGTTTCTACCAACCTAGCAGTACTGCAAATCCCACTTCGATTTATGTCAGCAGCACTGCCTCGTCTGCGGTGTCAAGCACTCCGACTAGCTCCTCTAGCGATTCGTCTAGCAGCAAGCGTGGCCTTGTTTACAACAATGCTGCCCTAACAGAAGCCTTCGCCGGCAAAGGAATGTCATGGGCCTACAACTGGGCCAATTCTGCCGGGGGTTCCCTTGCCTCTGGCCTTGAATATGTCCCTCAGCTCTGGGGCAAGGGTTCAGTCGGCAGCTGGAATCCCAGCGGGGCGAAGTCCCTTCTCTCCTTCAATGAACCTGATCATCCTGACCAAGCCAACATGGACCCCGCTACTGCCGCTAAGCTACACATCCAGTATATGAACCCTCAGGCAAGCTCCGACGTTCGTATCGGCTCGCCCGCCGTCACCAATGGCAATGGTCAGGACTCATCCGGCCGCTACTGGGGTTTAGACTGGCTAACCCAATTCTTCAATCACTGCAATGGCCAATGCAAAGTGGATTTTCTGGCCTTCCACTGGTACGGTGACGCCAGCCAGACTCAGTATTTCAAGGACCACATCGCCAACGTCACCAGCCACGCGCAGAGCTGGGGCGTCGACAAGCTCTGGATGACAGAGTTCCAGCCGTCTGGCAGCTCGCAGCAACAGGCGAACTTCTTGACAGACACCCTTCCGTGGTTGGACAGTCAGCCTCAAATTGAAAGATACGCATACTTTATGCTGGCGGATGGAAACCTTGCGACCGGGGACGCACCAAGCAAACCTGTTGGGCTTGCCTACTGTTCTTGAAAGGTTGATCGCAGGAAAAGCTAGGTTCTGTGCGTGGATTGGCGATATCGGTGGAATGGGAAGGATCTTGGAAAAACTGGTTGGCCGCTTGGACTCTAGATCTTGGGAAGGGTTGGTTGCATGGATATCACTCTGGTGGTATGCCTGACTGAGCTCAAATGAGGCAAAGCAATTCAGGACACGGTTTCATGTACAAATTTTGACATTTTTCACTTCTCTGGACACCTTTTTAGAAAATACTCCTTGAATATGTCAAGATGACTTGTTGGACATTGACTTAACCTGCACGCTACTTTATTGTGACGGATGCACTTGATAAAATCCGTGATGTAGCAAAAGCTATTGTGAGACTGTCCTGTTAGAGACATCTGTCCTCATATTCCAATCGAGTCGGTCAAGTGCTGTCCACGTAGTACACCTGTCTACCTATGATAGGTGGAAGGGTTGGGTTCCCCGTAAATATATCTTTGCGCCACTGTATACTAACAAGCAGCTATACGACATCTTTCATCGTGTGCATTCGAAGCCGGTCTATTTTCTCAGTCTTCGACAAAGCACCTCGACTATCTTACAGGCTAACTGATATTTTCGGTGTACATCAAGGCATGCAAGAGATTGTGTCAATATTGATTTCACCGGGAGCTTATAGCAAAGTGAAAACGGTAGGAAGCAATTGTACTGGATCGTGCAACTTTCGAAAAGAGCAACTTCCTCTTCAAAATCCCAACATCGGATGGTCAGATGTGGTGAGACTGTGCGTCAAACCCGCCCTTGTCCTACTAGTTAGATAGACAGCAATCTTCCAGCGTAGTAGCACTCAATGCTGCCTCGTATGGCCCTTTTTATACTTTTAAAGCACGTTGTCGGGGCCGACAGCTTGCTCTAAATTACGGCAGTCTATTACGACGTTCTGTCGCGTCGATATATGCTATGTACGAGAACTTATCTCGATAGAGAGCAAGACTTCGCTAGATAAGGGCCTAATGACATAGAGGAAACTGGCGAAAATGTTACTGTGGCGTCCAAATTGGTCGTCGACAATCAACTTTGGGATCGCCCTTTATCACACCTTAATCCGTCTCTAACCAGTGTTATCTGGGTCGTCCACAACGCTCATTCAGTCCTACTTGAAGGTAGCCCACCTCATGCTGATCTTTCACCAGCCTATTGTAGATAGACGTCTGCACATACGAAATGCATGCTAAATGACCTAGTTAGACAAGACGCATCCCCTTCTGACCATGGTGATCTCCACCGCTTGGAGAAGGCAGTAGGGACTGGGTCAAGCTTTGGTGTCGATTGCGTAGCCGGTAGAGACGAACTTTCGGGCCGCACTTGAAGCTGCCGTGTCAGTGGTAAGCTGTGTATGCTTATGGAAGTCGAGAAACTCCGGGAGACTTTTTTCATGCCAGCACTGTGGTATCCAGGGTGTTTCCTCCCAATCCAATGGCGGGCTCTTGAATGCGAAACAATTTTGTGGGCTGTCGTGGCATGGCTAGCGAATTACGGTCGATCAGAGATCAGAATCGGTGCCTCAATTGAACGGAACAGACAGCAAGCAGCTAGAGGGTTGAAAAGGCTATTCGATGAAGAGTAGTCGATTCGTGGGACTGGAGAAGACTGGCTGGAGAAGTGACGGAAGCAAGAGATTTCCGGACCTGGGGAGACCAGAGGCGCGGGACATGCTTATTGAGCTCCAACGACAACACGGAAAGAGAAGACAGTGGAAAACCAACAAAGATAAAAAGGAGTGACTATACCTCACTATCTCATAACCTAGCGATGAATGGCAACACTCCCCGTGATATTCAACGCTACTTAGTTCGGCTTCTTGATGCGAAGGGTTGAACGAGGCCGAGAAGAAAACGTAAGATGATGATGGGCTGTAAGTGTAACTTCTATTGGCTCGCCAAGTATATTCTTCGGGGTCGAGGCATCAGAGCAGCGGTGGCAGATTTCACCCGCGGTGGCCAGGAACTTCTCAGCATGAAAAAGATGCCACGCGGAATGGATAAGCGCCATGTGCACGCTCGTTTCTTGTCGTATCCACAGCGATGAGGAAGTCCAAGCAGCGATGGTGATATTTCAAATACCCCAGCAGTCTCCACCTCGCACAGAAATCGCATGATATCCCCACAAGAAGGGGAACAAACGGAGCGTGCATCCACCGTGAATGCAAGCGAGGTGGACTCGACGTAACTAAAACACTTTGCAATTGTCGTGACCATAATCTTGTCTCGTCTTTGAAGCACAGTCTCCAACTCCACCGACAAGTTGTGAGATAGCTCTTACACTTTTCAATAGAACCTGACGCCGGTTGAAACGAGTATCTCACTGCGAGCCCAACCCGTGCCAACTCCGGAACCGAAGTGATACCATTCCCCCAAACCAAGCCTTATGAGTATTAAATTCTTCACGCAGCCCCCAAAGATCCGCCAACGGTTGACGGAAAAGGCATTCTCCAACGGTCTCGCGTGTCTTCCAGGATGGGTAGCGCAATCACTCCACCCGCTAAAGAAGTCTTGAGGGGCCGGAATCACGCTTTAACAGGGGGAATACTCTCAGTCAGGAGTAGTGAGCAACAGTAGTAATAGTAAGAGAAGAAGAACAGTAAATTCGCAGTTAGACTGCTCAGGAACATGTCAAAGTGGCGTCCGGAACGGGCGCTGCCGAGACCGAGGTGTCCGGCTCCCTGTCCCCTTGACCATACCGAGGCACCAGCATCATGATCCAGCCCACGACTTCATCTAGCCCCTCACGCGACAAATCCAGGGTCAAAATTACCGTACACAGGGGTGGTATACACGACGTGGGTCCTTGGGCGAGGCTCGTATCGCTCGATCCGCGGCTGGTGGCGATTGACCGGGAACGATGTTACTGTGCGACAATGCAAGCACTTGCAGACTCCCATGGCAAGCGTACGCAAATGGTGAAAGGGGCTCTCGTTATCGCGTGGCGTACGGGAACAAGCAAAAGCTCAACGGGTCCTGTCAGGCACAAAGGCTGGTCCCGAGAAATCATCGCAGAGGTGACACAAGATCCGCGGGGGTCGCACAAGGATGGAGGGGCGGGAGGGAGGGAGGGCACGCTGCATGGTTGGTCGGGTTTGATCTACCTTTTGTGGTATCACATCTTGCAGCCCGCTCCCCAGGCGCCCTGCCGCGGCAGAGACAACATTCACAAAGAAACCATTTGGTCGAGACGGATCAATTGACTAATCAGCTCTCTATATTCTCTTCCTTACGTCCCGACTGTCAGCCACCGGTAGACTCGAATGGGATAATCTCTATCTTCAGCCAGTCAAACTCTTGAGAGCTCCTATCTAGTATACAGCGCAATAAACGTAAAAGATTTAGTCTCTGCTTTTGGTTGTGGAAATCGTACATCCCGTCTGGTGGCAGATTTCAATGACCACCGTAAACCCAGCATGCTCATACATGGCAAGGCTTGTGTTGTTCCCCGTGCTCCAAACACCACGAGTACCACCACCCAATTGGGTCCGTACTGTTGCCCTGCCAGGAAATCTTGTAGATCGTCTCATTCGTAAACATATTTCAACGATACCATCGTGAAAGAAGTGAAGCTTTTGATTGGAATTGGAACCAACAGTGACCTCCGGGGTTCGGTTCTTCTTACAACGCACGAGGCTCGCCATGGTCCCCTGTATACGTATGCGGGTTCATGTTCTGCCGGCTGGGATAATTGCGTTGACCCTCGACATCCTCGTACCGCACATCCACACGGGTCGTCTTTGTGATATCCTTGGCGTAGTTCTGCATCGGAAGAATGTTCTCCTCACTCGAGGCATCAGCACTGTCGCCGCGCTTGATCGACACATTTGCCGTGTATTTGTCGAGATCGGTCCCGTGGTTAGAACCCATGTTCCGGTTGTTCGAGCGATCGTCGGGATAATGCATGTACCCTTTGTTGGCGCGGCCATAAGAGCCCATTTTGTAGCTCGTCGAGCCAACAGTCGTCTTTCTCCATGAAAGGAAAAGGGGTCGGATGGTTGGCACGGACGCGGCAATAATGGTGATATAGTTCTCGATGGTGAACCAGATTGCGAAACGAACGACGTCGACTAACAAACAATTAGTGACAAGATCCCAGTAAAGGGAAGGAGACGCAAACAAGTAAAGTCTCCCTTGCTTCCGAGGGTAGGAAGCATGGTAGTTTTAATCACGGCTGCGACAAAGGCACTAGAATGAACCATCAACATTGATCGTCAGACCATCCCGGATTTTGGAGAACTTACAAAACAGACATAGTCATCAATATACCTAGTGCAATCTTAATTCGTAGCTTCATCTTCAAATTGCCGAGAATGACAATAGGCAGGGCTGTAACGGCAACATCACAAAAGCAATTGAATGCTGTCAAGCGTTAGCTACGGATCACATGCCTCCAAGCTCACGACATTCACCCACCTCCTTGGGCAAAGCCAGCATAGATCTGGACATTTCGGCTCCAGCAAGTTCCAGGGTGGTGGATAGGATCCCACTGTCGCTGAATTGGTTGGCACTGACCCAGAACGATGACGATGTTGGCGACGTTAACGATGAGCTGTGTCCAGATGCAAAACCATAAAAGCCATCGGCGCCATTTGATAGGTCCCACAAACTTTAGGAGATAGAGGGAGAAGGAGATGCGAGATGCAGTTGGTGATACGATCCCGGGAGTATTCGAGTATGTGAAAAACTTGATCGAGTTGACTTTCTGCTCCGGAGAGAGATACCAGAAATGACGACCAATGCCCCAATGTATGGACACACTTAGTAATGATGTATTCAGCAGTCCAGAAACCTTAGAAGAGTCAGGAGGTTTTCGGCTCAGACTGACGGGTCTTACCAGTGCAAAAACCATGAGATAATCCCCAAAGTCGAGCTTCCGAAGGACTTTCACTCCGGTAAACACCCTAAGGGCCACAACGATGACCGCAACACCTGCCTGAACCCATCCTGCAATCAGGGCGTGCACACCGTCGTCGTGGTCCGGAAGGTTGGGATGTGGAGGGGCCGCCGCCATGCCTGGTCCTTGATTCTCGGGGATCACGATGAGGTTTGTGAAGTACGGCAGATGATGTTGCAAAGTCGGAAGAAAGGAGTTCCCAGTAAGATGTGTGTACAAGAATCAGGGTCTGGGAGAAGACTTAAATGATTGGTATTCTGAGGCAAGTGAATGCTTGTCGTTATAGCTGTGCAACACAAGTGGCTAGGATGGCGATGGCACAAGCTCGTCTCATTCACAATGTCAGGGCTGCAGCATTTGAGCTAAAGTACTGTGCCTGACAGCTTTCACTCTGACCAACGTGATTTGGAAAGATTTTGAGAGGATGCTGGGAGGCAAAAGAAAATATCCTTGAGCAAAACTGTCGAGAACACCTAGAAACGGCTCGGTTGCAGCAATTGAGTGGTTGACGGTTCATGCTGGTGCCATGGGCAGAACCGTCCTGGTACAGCGTATCATGTATGGAAGCTTAGCCCTATGGAAAAGCAGGGTTCTTCATTTCACCTTCAATAGTTTTCTCGACCAGTCATAACAAGGAGAGATAAGCCACTAGCAGTTTCGAGCCTAGTGACTGAGGGAGAATCTTGCGATGAAGAGATTATGCGACCTGTAAGATTTGACATCCCGATACACACAAGCTAGTCTTCGGTTGGACGGAGTAGCGGCCTATTGTAGTTGAGGCAGGGGGCGGGGTGGCGTCCGGGCAGTCTCGCTTCCCACGGGCCAGCACTCACTGCCGATCCGGGTCCTGCTTCCAGTGTGGGCTTTCGAGAGACAGGGTGCCTGATCGGCGAACTGGAGCACATGAAGATCGCGATGCGAATGTGGAATTCAGAAGATCCGCAATCTTCTCCATCTCGTCCAAGCTTTGAGTATGGTAGATATTCGCCTGAACCTTCCGTCGTACAGAACGATCATATCATGACATATTTTCTTGATTCCTCGCAAGCGCGTTAGAGTTTCCGGGAAGCCTCATATGACAGACGTCTCAGTGATTCTGGCGTCTATTCCCGAGCGGGTTTCCTTGGCAATTAAGGCGTGACAGATTTCACCTGCTAAGCTCCTTCTAAGTAAATGTACGGAAATGCGTGTATCCCGGCCGCTTTGCGCCGTTGAGGTGTTGGCTAATGAGCCCTTGTTGCCTGATACGCCGGCAGTTCCTGTTCCTCATCGCAGGCGACGCCGACTACGACTGCCAAAGCCCTAACACGGCAGACCAGTCTTGTTGGGGACTTGACTGCCGTCGTCCTCGTCAGCATCTCGAGAATTAGTGGCTTTTTGATTGCATCGAAGCTGCATTGGCCGAGCACCGGTGCCGTAGCGGGTGTGATTAAGGTTCTCGGGGTCCCTTGGATCAGATTAGAATGACGATAGTGACAGGACTAGATGGGGATATGGACAAGTCGACGCGGCAGAGCTCGTTGAATGGTCTCCTTGAAACGGAGCCGCAGGGGTGTATCCTAGACTAGACTGCCATGGAGCAATCAAGTCCCTTACCCGCTGTTTTTCTGGAATCTGGAGGCTTACCCTTGGGTAATCCCATCACCACGAGGTTGGGGAACGTGGAGCTGTGAAGTCAGGGGCCAGAAATATGCTCGCAGCAGTTGTGCGACTCCCGTCCGTGGGGGTATTGCGACCTTGACTTCTCGACGGCAGCCGTTGAGGCAACCTTCAGCTGAGTCCTGCTGTGCGGTCGACGTGGGAGGATTGGATGTCGGCTGGATCGGTCCGCCACCTGGGACCCGCCTCCTGGATGTTCGCAAGATTTTCTGATCAATGGTGGATTCGTGAATGGGCGAGTGGAATTGGCGTTGGACAGGCCGGGGAAAGACGGGCGTGGGAGGATGGATCGTCTCACGCTAATCGAGGCGGCGACGCAGCCTTTGCCCGCTCGCGTTACTCGTCGTCCTTCGATCCCCTGCTAACGCTCTCCACCTCCCGGGTCCCCCGGCGCCTCCATACCGTCGTCTGTTCGGGAATTCTGTACCTTTCATGGATATCATACTGAAAGATTAAAGCACTTCTCAATTCTGTTACTCATGGATACGCTCCATCCCGGATCGAGCATCCAAGGAGCAAGGTCCCTCCTGGTCTCATCACACGTTTCATTCTTCACAACCGCTGCAAGTTGCCTCCCCAATCTGCCACTGATATGGATCTTGTACTCCCTCTGGAACTGGTCTCGACCTGGGGAAGCCTTGTCGGACAGGGAGAAGAGGATTCGTGATCGATCAATCTGAAATACCTTGTCATGGCATACCATCCCCCAGAGAATGTCAATGCTCATAAGGATGGCGAAGAACAGATCATGTTGACCGAAACTCTCAAATGTCGCACGTCGACGCCTCCCTCCCCTTCCGCCCAATGCAACAGCACGTCCCCTATAATATAGGGATAGGGGTTACGGAGAGCACTACAAGACACCTCGCAGAGGATACACAACGGAATTTTGCTATCATTCGTCCGCTCTAGGCCTGCGCTATTGCTGATCATGAAGCTCGACCCGGAACTTGGGTTCCACCTCGGCAGCTCAAGGACTTGCTGCAAAACAAGACGTCTCAGCAGCCGGCCAAAATATGTTTTCGCCCGTTTCTGTTGGAGGTCCCTTGAATTTCGGGGCTGTTTTCTTATCGAGTCTGGTACTCCGTAAGCCGGACTCGTCAACTAGTGGCATTCTGGAGTCTGCCATTCATGCGAGCCTCGTCTATCTGCGCGCGTTAACGCTCTAGATCCCCATGCGTGGCCTACCGTGCAACCCCTGCCTCGCTGCTCGGTAGGTAATCGCGGACCTGCAGGAATGCCACGTGGAAGCGATGTCCCTCTCCCTTTCGTATAATAGAGTTGTATAACGCCATCTTCCTTCGCAACTCTGTTTGTTGTACGTGCTCATCACCTATTGCGTTTTTCCGAACCCCAATTCCTTCGTATTGCGCAAGCTCACCTTCCCCACGAAATGGAGAAAACCGAAGTCGTCGATACAACCACCAAACTTCACGAGCGGCCCAGGGAAGGAGCTGCAGGAACCTTCATCATCAATGCCGACCTTTACAAGGAGAGAGATGGTGATTCGCAGACATCAATTGGCAGCGGCAAGCTCGCTAAGGACGGCAAGACATTGCTCATTCCCCAGCCTTCCGATGACCCAGACGACCCGTTGAACTGGTCATGGACGAAGAAACACACCGTGCTCTTCACCTTAGGAGCCAGCGCACTGTTGGCGGATTGGGGTATGACTTGGGGCACTACCATGTTCGAAGCGCAAGCAATGGAATGGAAAATGACCGTACCGGATGTCAGTAACTCGCTGAGTCCTGGAGTGTTTATGCAAGGGCCGGGAGGAGTGTTCGCAGCCATTCTTGTTCAGCGTTTTGGACGGTATGTTCTCTGTTTCAGAGTCTTATTGACAGTTCGCTGATTTCTTCAGTTTGCCGATTCTTTTCTGGTCTCAATTCCTTTCTTGTATGATGGTCATTGCAGCGTCCCAGGCATCTGGCTATGCTAGCTTTACTGCCGCGCGAACTCTTCAAGGTCTCTTCAACACCGCGCCCCAAATAATCGGTCTCAGCTTCGTACACGACATGTTCTTCTTCCATGAACGCGCACGGAAGATCAATCTCTGGGCCATGACCTTTCTCATTGGACCTTATCTCGGTCCCATGATTTCTGGCTTTATTATCAAGGGGGTTTCATGGCGTTCTGACTTTGGGGTGCTCGCGGGGTTCTACGGCTTTACCACACTCCTTGTTGCGCTCTTTGGAGATGAGACCCTCTATGACCGAGAGATCCCCAGCAACAACCCAACCGGAAATGGCATCTTGCACAAGGTCCAGCTTCTGACTGGGATAGTTGGAGCCCGTGCAGTTGGACGGCCCACTATCTTCACAGTGACAAAGCATACTGCCACCATTGTAGCGAAACCTTACTTGACGTTGCCTGGTATGTTTGTGTCTATCACTGAATATTTCCATGTGCTAACGAATCTTCAGCAATCGGTTTCCTCTCCTGGGTCTACATGTTCGCCATCGGCATAACTACGTCGGTCACGCAACTTATCAAGCCTCCACCGTATCTCTTTAGCGATACGGCTGTTGCGCTATTCTTCTTCGCTCCGGCGCTTGGTATCGTCACTGGCGAATTATGGGGTCACTTTGTCAATGACTTGCTCGTCAATCGCTACATCAAGAAGCACTACGGGACTTTCAAACCCGAAGTCCGTCTGTGGGGTGTTTGGCCTGCCATGGTCGTTGGTGTGGCTGGGCTTGTGCTGTATGGTCAAACGCTTCAGATGTCGAACTCTTGGGTTGGACTTGCTTTCGGCTGGGCTATGAACAGCTGGTCTATGCTCGTCGCTACCACAGCTCTCTCGGCCTACATTCTTGACTGCTTCCCACATCACGCCGCCCTTGCGTCGTCCTGGTTGAATTTCTGGCGGAATACCGGTGGGTTTTCCGTCACGTATTTCGAGGCCAAGTGGCTCATGCGTAATGGACCTGGGGTCATGTTTGGATGCCAAGCGGCGATTATCGCAGGCTCTTTCGTCACTATCATTTTCACCCAAGTTTTTGGACAAAAATGGCGGGCGCGGTTCCCAACTCCTACACCGGAGAATTGAGCGAGGTCTTTGGCAAGGGAGTTTTGTGATTTTCTACACGTCTCGGTGTTTGCCAGCTATGTCATTAACAAGACCGGGGCTAGGCATTTTTAACGGAAAAGCATCCTGTTTTAGAAGACTGGATTGATGATGATAGAAACAATGACATTTAATCATTGTACACAATTCTCAACCTTCTGCTTCCTCGCCGTCACATGCATCGTTGATACATCTCGACAATGGCCAAACTATCGAGGAGCACTTCGTGACCCTAACTTTTTACATTTCCGCTAACCCAGACCCATGCAACCAGGCTTTGTGCTGCAGGACTGCAGGACTATTACCATCCACCCCACGCCAGCTCTACCTCGATTGCCATTTTGAGCAATCTGCATTTTCACCAGAAAGGAGTAACTATGTCTCTGGTTCTGCAAGCGCCACCAAGTCTACTGCAAGTCCTGCTGCAGCTAAGGCTGCGCGGCGTCTACGCCGCATCAGCATGGCCTCGGGCCCAGATTCCTGGCGTCGATGCTGAATGGTTCCTTGGATTACGATTCTTCGTTTCCCCGATTTTCGCCTCGTAGGAGGGATCCATCTTAGAGATCCGTCCGAATTTACGGGAATCATCTGCTGATTGCGATCCTCAGGCGTCAATGACGGGATTTGGCCGTGTTCCTTAACCTTTTCTTAAGTCGATGCTGATCGCGCTATTTGCGTCCTTGGTGGCGGCACCGGACCGTGGGAACGAAAAGTCTCGGATAGGACTGCTCCACCCCTCCCCCCATCCTTGCGTAACAAAAGCGACTTGCTGCCTTATCTATCCGGAAATCCGTATTAAGAATGCCATGCAAGTTCCCCGCTGTGGCGTTTGAGAATGTGTGACTTTGAAAACAAGAGCTCACAGCGTCTGGACCATAGATGCTGGCGATTATGAGAAGACTGCATTGCAGTGGAACGAATAGCGTCTTTCCGTCGCCTTCCAAGACTCGACCGTCCAAACAACTCTCAAGACGCCATATCGGCCATTCGCCATCTTCGCTTGCACCTAAGATTATGCCACGGCCTCAACGTCTCGTTGTGGCGCTTGGATTGTCAAGACTTAACACTGCCGATACTCTATGCCATACCATGCTACGAGGCTCACCTACACCTAGTACTAAATTCATACCTGAAGGCGGAGCATTATCCTAATTGACCTGAGCCACAGAATATTCATACTGCGTTTTAAAGTTGAAATGCGACAGCCCCTAAAAGTCTGAGCGACTTCTCGACTTCGTCCTGCACTCCGCTATGCAACCGGTGCGGCGCTTTTCGTATGCAAGATGACGATCTTTATTTGCACAACGGTCTTTTGACTTCTGGACTCCTTGAAATTAGGCTGATTGCTGCGCTGTATCATTCGCTCTAAGGAAGTCTAGTAGTACTCGATCAACTTTATATCGCTTGGACGCTGTCTCGCCTTTCGAACCGCTAGTCTAGCCGGCGGTCAATTTTGGTCGTCTAGACACCAATTGGCTGTCCCTTCATTGAAGCACTCACAACGCCACAATTTTTCCATCATGAAAGAGAAAATTCCTAATTTTCCATTCTCAGAATTTGCGCTCTAAATGACTTGATCTCTTTCAATTGTAGTCCCCCAGGTTTCTTTACCCGAGAAATGGCTTGAGCTTCGAACTGACCACTTGCTAAATTGCTGCGAGTTCACACTTTATCCTAACCATTCGAGCAACCCTGAGCAATTCTATGCACCCACAAGCGGAGCCTTAACGTTTCTAGTTCACTTGAGTTTCGAAGGTTATCTTTTCTCCAACTCCGACGAAAGAGACGGAACATGCTTGGTCAGGGGTAGCGCACAAGGCACAAGGCTTCTACATATCAAGAAATTTAAGAGCGCACCAATACCATATTGAATTCTCCTTCCTACCACGGAACTTACCGTCGGATAACATTATTCCGCGGAGGAGAATTACCTTAGGAAAACATCACTCCAAACGGAACCGGCCAGAGAACAGTACTGCCCGGCTCACAGTTGATCAGGCGCCATTCACGTTTCCTCTGCAAAAAGCTCGGACAATATCGAATACAACTCCTCGAGGTCAAATTATTCTACCGTTTTCTTTGGAGAAAAGGCATCAAGGATATGCCTTTGTGTTAGGCTTTCGTTATGACTGAATCCTGACCATCTATCGTGGCTTCTTTAGCCAATATTATGATGCTCTCAAACAAACTATCAAAATTCAATTTAGAGGTGTGATAATTAGTCTTTGGTCCTTTGGAATCATTCCCAGAGCTGTCGCTTTGCGAATAAAATATCTAGCAACTCATTTTCTAAACCAACCCAAACTCACTCAACCCCATGTCTTCTCCTGCCAACCGTCTCTGGGGAAGCCGACTCCAAATATTTGACTAACTCAGATTTTGATTTCTTGGACGTTTCAGCTGGAGCAACCCCCTATGAAGACCGTAAGCTGTGAGCTGGACCCGCCTATCTGCGATGTTCCTTCCTGTCACTCAGGCTTCCGCGACACTCTCCCTGGTCTCCTGCTTTCCTTTGTGCTTTCTCGGATTCTACGGTAACCCGGTCTCCCGCTTGTTCTGAGGCTCTCCCAAGTGAATGAACTCCCAAGTACTACAGTGGAGAATTCGAATTTTATTCCTACTGGATTGGCGTAGCTTTTCGTACATGAGACCGCTGGCAGCAACACAGCCCGAATACTGATTGTGGGGTGTGAATTCTAGCTCTTGCTGGAAACAGGCTATTTTAGACCGCCTCGTTTAGGATAGCAGTACTCCTTTAGCCGAAAGAGAAAAAGTCATCTTTTTAGAGGCCGATACGCCAATTTATGGCCTGTCGGCTATACTTCTTTTATTAATTTCCGATAAGGGAGTCCGGGAAAGGCATCAAGCAAACATAGGTCAAATCGTTGATCCTGAGGTCATTCCCTTGAGTTACTAAAATCTGAGCTTTCAGCAGCTACTTCAAATGAACAAATACAAACATGGGAAACTGGAATAGCCATGAACCTGACCAGGCTGTGGCTCCGAGGCAATCCGAGAGAACAGTCTCTTCTTTCAGCCCATCACAACGCTCCTGCCGCAAACCTTGCCGCAGGAGTTGTCGCGAGGAGCTTCTTGCATCTACCTTACCTGTACAAGGAGCTGTAAACGGATTCAAGATCATATATTGAGCGTGAGGCCAATCTTCGTGTTGTGGCATTTCCATATATGTCCATTATATATTCTTTCAAATCGCGGCTAGGCTATAAATCCGCTGGATTAAAAAGAGGGCCCACTGAATCATGCTCAAGGCCGCTTAACTCGGAAAGTACGAGAGGCTGACCACTAAGAGACTCATCCTCATCAGGGGGTCACCATCAATGACTAGAAAGGCAGAAACGCTGGGATGATAGATTGGAGTTTACCAGAGCCCAATGTGGTGGCAACGGAGGCTCGATCCATTTCCGCTAGGGTTGAGACAGTAAACTCCTAACCAAAGGAGGTTGATTTCTCCGAAAAGAATTTCTCTGCAACCCTTACCATCCACTTTCCAGTAATACTTCGAGGAAGACTCTCACGAAGACTTGAAGGTTAGGTTGGCTGCTAGGGAATACCCATTGAACAGGTAAAGCGGCCAGTTCTCATCGTCCACGCTCAACCTGCTCAACACCTTCCATGTGTCATTCCTCCTCTCAAATACGTCCTCATATCTCCCAGTGCTCACCACACCTGTCGTATTCGCCTTCCAATCCACTCTCCACCGCCACTCCACGTTCGCCCTGTCTTCGTTGTCCCCGTCCGTGATCACAAACGGTCCAAATGAGTGCGCCCACTGGTAGATTGGGTAAACGCTGTGGTCGAAATCATATGCCATTTTGATCTGGTCAGAACCCTGGAAGACTTTGATGCTGCCAAGGTCGTTGACGGTGAAGATCGCCTCGGGCCAGTAGAGGGAAGTATATTGTAACGCCGAGGCGCGGCTTGCGTCGTGGTCGATGTAGGCCTGGTGGAGGTTGAGTTGTTCGTAGATGAGGAAGCGGTCAGTAGGAGAGAGTGCCCCCCTAGTGACTTGGAGGTTGAGTGAAAAGAGAAGGTGGATGATAGTAAGCAGGGAAGGAAGAATGCTTTTCATGGTTGATGCAAGGTGTAACACGGGGACACAGCAATAGTTCACCTACTAAAAAGAAACAGTAGAATATTCAGACATCCAAACTTCAGGAAAATTCCATCATGTTGAGCGAGGGCTACGCCGGCTTTTAAAGCTTGCTTTCACCTCGTGCTGTACTCCTCGGTAGCTTTCGTCACTTTGTGTAGCAGGGCAATCGAAAACGCCTACAGGCATTTGTGCAGCACGAAGAAAGGTAAAAGTATTCTTACATGCGAACCCGAATGAACCCAGTCTTTGTTCCTGGACTTTACCTAGGCCGAGAGCCTTTCACATTCCACAGACGTAGGCCAAGCGGCGAAGGAGCATTTAGCCCACGCTCGGAGATTAATGAAGTCATCCTAGAAGCAGTCTGTCAGCACGTGTTATCGACTTTGTCCTGTTTAACACACATCTGACGCCTGTAGCGCGCTCTTAATAATGGCGCGTTGGAGAACATCATCAGCCTCGGCGAAGACGCGGCGAACGAGCTGAGAATCACAAATTTGCGACGAGGGAGACATGTTGGCTGTACTTGAGGCTGAAGAGTATTGGATCACTGATAAATAGAATTCTCAAATCTTCTAGGAGTCTTGAACACACATGGTGAGAATTGGAGACGGCATATCGGTAGGTATGGCATGGGAGCAAAGTTCAGGCACCAGCAGTGTCAACAGTTTTTGAGGTCTTGTTGTCTACACGTCAGCGCTTGACTCTCTGAGAGATGAGATGCAATTGAAATGACGAAAGCTGAGAAAATCACCTCGTGGCAATTTAAATCCAGCAACGCAAGATGATACATTTGCCCAACTCCAGCGCGAAAGTCCAAGTCTCGGATGAGTATTTGACGATGTCGGATACCCAAGTTCGAGCAGATCTAGAACGAGTGTGAGCTGCAGAGATTTCACAAGGCGCAGAAACCTGAAAATGAACCCCAAGACTGCCTTTACACCCGGCGTGATTGCAAGCTCTCAGGAGAGCGACTGACAAGCTTGAGGCATGTCGAGACGGCATCAAGAAGCGGCTACGAGAGGCTGCACACATCAAAGACGATCTACTGCTCAGTCGACCGTGTCATCGAACGAATGTATATTCTCCGGCGAGATGAAGTGTGAGGGTTCTCTTTTCGTGGATTTCAAACCCATTGAAATTATCCTGCGGATGCTCGGATCCGGCAACCCAGTCACAGCGATGAATTTGGAACGAAGCCTAGCCTGCATTTATCGATGGGTTTCCATGACTAGGGCTCAGCACCTGTCATGACCAAATAAATAAGCAGCAAGCCTTCGATCATTGTACAGTACAAGGAAAGCTACGACAACACGAAACGTTTGCTTTTGATTGCGGGCAATATGACACCGGAGCGATGTGAGATACGGGACCGTCACCAAGTTTCGAAGATGTCTTAGTCAAGGTCAAGGTCGGTTAGCTGTGAGACAATACTTGACGTTTAATATTCTCTTTCAATGAGGATATCAGCAAGGCGTTGGTATGGTTTTTCATCTGACTAAAGACTGAGCCCCAAGGTCGGCGATGGTCGCGGTTTTTCCAGTTGATGGGAACGAGAGAGCTTGAAAGTCTAAAGTTGCTAGTCCTCTTGTAGGATTAAAACTTCTGCTTCCGACGGCCGATGCCTTCATTGGCCACGTACAGCATACCGTACCTAAAGGATAACTCAATAAGTCCACGCTTACGGTCTCGCCTTCTCCTGCGATGGCTCTAGTTCCCTTCTCAAATACCAGTTCCGACCGCCTTCTTTACTTCCACCCCATCTTGTTAGGTCTATCTCCTTCTGTCCAATTTCCTTGAATCCGCAGCGCTGGAACATACGGATCGAGGATGGCCGTGCCCCAACATATGTTGGGATACCCTCACGGTCAGCAATCTCGTTGCAGTGCTGAGTCATCCAGGTAGCAAGTCCCTGTCTGTGGTAGTCAGGGTGGACGAAAGTCCCTCGCCGATCTTTAATGGGAATGTTTGTTAGTATTCTAATCATTTACTGTGACAGACTATCCACCGGAAAAAGGCGCTGGAGAAGACCTTGTGCTTACGGAAATGTTTGGTCGGGTCGTAACCAAGCTCTTTGGTCCCGAACATGAGCTCCCCGAATTCCTTTTTGAGCTCTTCATCGACGCCAGGACAGGGTTTGGGCTTTGCATCCTCAACCTCCTGGAGCTCTGGGGATCGGACGGCAGGGTAGCGTAGAGACGTCCACGCAACCACCTTGCTGTTTAGTGAGTTAGCTAGCGGTTGCGCGTAGAACATATTGCTGGTTTGAAGAATAGGAGCATCTTTTGGAAACACGCGATATGTGAGATAGAATACGGACCCGCTCTCCTTGTCTCTGATTACGATGAATGGAAATCCAGGTAGCTTAAACCTTTTCTCGAATATCTGCGTAACATCTGCACGTTCATCCTCCGCCGTTACATTCCGCATCATTAGCTGCCATAACTCATCGCTTCTGAAGCCGAGTAAAATGATGGTAATCATATCGTTTAAGTCGGCTTGCGTGCCTTCTCCAAGCTCGAATGCCATCTTCTTCGATCATCAAGGAACATGGAGAGGCCAAAGTCGATATGGATAGAATGAGAAAGGATAATAGGCGGTATTCAAACCAATCACTCATTTCAGCATGTTCCCCCATGGAAGACGAGATGATGAGTCAGCCCTCCGGCCATGTCTTTTAGGCCTCAACTTGTGCCAGGTTGCTCATCCTTCGCCACTTGAACCATGACATTCGATCCGAGGCTGATCACATGTGGACCAGATCAGATGTTTCTTTCTCTTAAAGGCAAATGCGGCAGTATGCTCGAGGACACGATAGGTCGGCGCAGTAGGGTTATCCGGGTTGGTTTTAAGGACGGCCGGTCTACGCGTAACTCAACCTTGATTTGATCATATTCGGCCTATCCGCCTCTTGACCATTCCTTCCGCGATACGAATTGGCTGTTAGCGGTGAGATGATCTCCGGAAGAGGTCTCCTACATCGAAGTCAGTGAGGGTTATTTACCCTA
Organism: Pyrenula massariospora; assembly: GCA_021030905.1. Classification (NCBI taxonomy): domain Eukaryota; kingdom Fungi; phylum Ascomycota; class Eurotiomycetes; order Pyrenulales; family Pyrenulaceae; genus Pyrenula; species Pyrenula massariospora. The sequence goes on from JAGFMI010000031.1 coordinate 162,916, forward strand.
AAAGGTATTGAGAGCGCCTCCAGCATTGACTAATCTTTGTGCTATCTCGAGATGCATGTGAAAACAATGGCAATGATCATTTTCCCAATCCTGCTTACCACCTATGACTCGGCAAGAAATACTGTGGTTCAGTCTATACTGATTTTGACAACATTATACTACAAATCTACTACAACCTGCTTCCTTCGGATATTGACCGTCAAATTAGTCTCGCTACTTATGTCCTCACCGAAAGTGTTAGGAGACTCTTGCCACAGTAGCAGGTGCGTTAGATCTTGTTGAGATCTCTTCTAGCATACTCTAAATTGAACTCCGTCGTCCTACTGGTCATTACCGTGGGCAATCGTTTTATATCATTATACGCCGATCATTCCCACCTTCCTTTATCATCGCCGGTAGTAGTGGCGCTCTCACTCGTGCCCGAACCTGTGTAGCTGCACACATCTGGTGGCAATTCTCGTACTTCAAATGATATATTTGAATGCCTACTTAGAAACACTCCGGATCGACGCTTCTGGGTCCCTCGATGTCCCCAGAGAAAAGCCCGCTTCTACCAAGGATATGTACAAAGATCACGTAAAGCATTCTCTTATCTCTGACAAGATCCTGCCACTACGGAGCTTGCTGTGCTAGCCCGTGCTGTGCCGCAGTGGTATCGAATGGATGAATGTGTATCCTCGCTGTTGCTAGGACGGTAGGGCAGAAAGGACATGAGATAGTCGCGTCAGGGGGAATATCAGCATAGAGACTGACCATCCATTCTCTCAGAGAATCCTCACCCTGCTCTTCCCCGGCCCCATTATCACCCAGATAGGACTAACATAGGTGTACAATTAAGCGTCAAGGTCTTTGAATAAGCGCAGATTTAAAGCGCACATCCTCGCTCTGCTCCATAATTGTATGCACTGGAGCTTGGTCTGGACCCGAATCTGACAATGGCGCTAATTTTGAAGCGGGATCTCTTCTCACATGCTCAATCTCTTTCAAGAACTCGTCCGCTTCTTTGATTATAGTACTGTTACTTAGACGGTGCATAGCAAAGTGGCAAAGCTGTCTTGCAAGTCGAAATTCTGGCCGATAGGCAAGCTGAGCATAGTATGGTCCCGCGGCATCGTCAAAAGATTTTTTAACTTCGCGCTGATTCTCAGTAGCAAGGGGATCGTTGACTGTGCGCTCATCTTCATCGCCCTTGTCGTTCCATGCCCATAGCCACATAGGCGGAGTACAAGCCATAAACGAAGGACCAAAAATAGCATTGTCCCAGTCAAGGGTGCCTGTGAGGATTGGACCAGAGGTGTTGATGCTGACCAAGATATTGCGTGGGGCAAGGTCTAGATGACACAAGCAGACCTCATTATCGTGGCGGGTGAACAGACGTTCCATTGCTGAGGTTGCTTTGAGGAATGAGTCAAGATACACTAATTCCGAATAGTCAGTGGCCTCCTGGGACTCGCATATGTTGCGTCGATGTTCAAAGGCTGTTCGAAGTGTCTCGGCCCAGCTCAAGCCTCTTGGATCTCTCGGGTATGGCAACGATTTCATCAAGTGTTCCTCCTTCTCGGCTTGTTCAGCATAGATGAAATCCACCATCATGCCAAAAGGCTGAATCGAAGCCATCACTCCAGGGTAGTTCTGATGCACAGAAGTGTCCGAAGGGCTTGTGAAAGCCCCAGCAACGTCGTGTTTGCAGTCAAGTAATTTTCGGAATACATGGCCAACTTGTTGTGCAATGGCACACTGTTGCTCGTGGCCCAGGGTCGGGTAGACATCTTGTAAGCTGACACCTGGTATTCGTTTCTGAATCATGAATGGTTCTTGGAGCGGATTTTCGGACAGAGGGTCATAGTAGACGACATGTGGGACATCAAGGCTTGCATGGCGGCAGGCTAAATTCAGGATGGACACGTCGGCATCAATCTTGGCACTGACAAATCGAGGGACTCGCAAAATGAACTGAGTTTGAACTATTTTTTGACCTTGACCGTTCTCAAACTGGTAAATAGTTACTCCAACTATTCTGTTGAAACTCCCTCCACATAGCCGTTCCACAGTCGTTTCCTCGTGGAGCGCCATCGGCCATAGACGCCGGCACAGCTGCAAGACCCGTGAGCGGAAGGAATCGAATGCTTCGTGTCCATAGACGACTGTCGATGCTTCTGATTGCACACTTGACTGGGAATTCGACGATCCCCTGGATGAAGCATTGGATAAGGACTTCAATGGCAACGGTGTTGCAGTCGTAAACGACATCGACATTTGTCCCAAGTACTTGCAACTAGACTGTAAAGACCGGAAAAAACGAACGATGGTGACAGGGAGAAGTTTCGAGGTTCAGGCAAAGAAAAAGAAACAGTCAATGAAAATTCTCCTCTCACCGGAGTTGCGAGGAAGGAAGCAGGCACTCAGGGGTATTCCTACCGTATCCAAGTCCATTTCGGAGACCTCTTCGCTTGGACAAGCCTTCAGACCTCGCAATCTCGAAACAAAATTCGAGAATCATACCAAGTTATCAATAGCAACTGTTTCAGCTTCGGAAGTTGTCCGAAGATGAACTTCACAGCCTTTCGGCGGCGGCGAGCACCGAACCATGGGGCCAACCTTTCCTGTTCCCATTTCTAATCAACGTGTTTCTATCTGTCGCCGGGGCCCTGATCACCACGGTGTAGAGCCTGGCTGTGTTCTGATTGCAAGGCGGAGATTTGGCTGAGTTTTCGGTCCTCAAGTCTGGGAGAGAAAAATGAACGGATGCTTTCGGACGCTGGCCGGGTGGAGGTGCTCGAACCGGACTTGGCCGCTCGGGATTGGATCCAGGGGGGTATATCGACCAGGGACCTAAGCCGCGCAGTGCAGGGAGGTTGCCTTCGGAATATTAATGCTGGCTTTATGATGATCATTCGAATTCCATCGCGCCGGATTCGAATTAAGCTTCTTGCGGCACCCCACGAGTTCATGATTGGAGTAAGCTTTTGCCGCCTTCAATCTGTGCCGCGCTCTCGCTCAATGGCAGATATAGTTACGAGCAGCACTCCTACAATCCTTGGAAAGGCGCCTCACGCGCGAGATTGAAGCTAGGAAAGATCTAGATGTACAGAGCTTAGGAAAGCAAAGTACAGAGTTCCACCAACGGCTAAAGCCATTTAATTCCTAAAATATTCGATCAAGATTTCAAGATAGCTAGAAGCCTGGTGGCTATAATCCGGAATTTTCATTGCCCTTAATGAGATATGGTGAGGGTCTGCGCCCTATGTATTATGGTAATAGCCATCAATCATTCAAATCATGTCAGCTTCCTTCATCCTTGGGTCGGTGTAAGATGGTCCGTATACCTTGATGGTCGAGGCTGACTCGGAGAGTGGATACATGTCTGACACTGTCGCGTCGTCCTGTTTCCAAGCGCGACCCATAGGAGGGCTGACTGGCGACCGTGGGTTATAGGTCGGTGATGGACTGGAAGGGAGACTTGGCAAGCTCTTTTCTTTTCCACGAGGATTGATATCGCGAGTCGGCCACCGTATTTCATGTGCCACGACTTTCTTCCAAGGGCTTTTGAGCTTCCGAAAACTTGTCGAACTACCACTCTGGCTCGTTGACATGTCCCGAGGACTAAAAAAGCGGTGAAAAAGCGGGCGAAAAGTTGAGATGGAAAGAGCTGCAATGCCCATTCCAGCTTCGACGGTGCTCCAGATAGCAAGATCTGTGGCGTTGAAGAGGAAGTCGAGATTTGTTCCAATCTCTTGGATGTCTCTTATGCGCACGATTGTTGCAACGCTTCCTATATTGGCTAGCATGAGGACAAGGCTGGTGGAAATTTTGGTCCTCCGATCCATGTTCAGTTTGTGGAAGAGGAAAAATGGAAAGATGCTAAAAGTCCAGTCGGCAGCTGCCACGATGGCCGCGTGGGTGTAACTGAAACTAATCGTCACGTTGTCTGAAATGCACCGGCCATGAGCAGGATTCCGGGTAGGATCCCTAAAAAGTAAAAATAAAGAATCAGCGGGCATCCAACACCGGAGGACTGTCCTTTCGAAGACTGACCAAAAAGTGTCTATAGGGGTACACTGAAACGTGACCATGAAGAAGAATATGATTCCAAAAAAGACAGACACAACAATAACCGACCATATCAGCAGGCGGTGAGCGCGAACGGTGGTGATCCTCAGGTACATTGCGCCGGCGGAGATCTTCATCAGAGTCGTAACCACAATATACATCAATTCCGAGATATACCAGGTCTATGAGCATATTAGAGCGCTAATCAGGCTTGGTATTGAGGGGAGCTACCTTTAAGGCTTCGGCAGCCTTTCCTAGCGTGAGGCGAGAATCTCCTATGTGCTTCCCGGTGCCCTTGGTGGCTCCGTCGATGACAAACGCGATGTACGGGATGAAGACTGACTGCAACTTCTCAGTTGGTGCTGGTGAGAGATTTCGCTCAGAATACATACCACAGCGGCTGTCAGGAACCAGTCATCGAGTCCAAACGACCTGGTCAGGAACACCCGCACATACACCCGCAGCACAAAGCATGCTGTCGCGAGACTGACAAAACCTATAGCCACGCCGATGAGCTGAGGCGCGCGATCTTCGAACTCAAAGCTAGTCATAGAAGCCATGATGGTCCGTGGTTGATGATAGATGAGGCGGATGTACCCCAGGCTGGTCTTAAGAAGCTTTTGTGGCCCGTGTGATATGGTACACAGATATGCTGCCCTGGGTCGAGGATTTCCGGAAGTTGATCACAACATCCTGGAGGCATCGTTCGCAGAGACCACATGTGGAGGATCCTTCAAAAACCGAAGAATATGCCGCTACTGTAGACGTGATACACTTGAGAAGCCGCTAGGAGAATTGTTTGCGGTGAGTTGGTGGAGCAGGCTGGTTAGGGAGGGAGCACCAGTGGTGCCTCATACCGGAGACTATTGACTTCAGCATTTATCCGGGTTTCGAAACAATGAGCTTGGACCAGGAAGACATCGGAAACATGTGCCAGGAACGGAAAGCCCTAAGCCTCAAGAGAGACGTTGCCTGTCAGGCCGTGAGCTAATCGTCTGTGCACCAATGTCATGACTCCATCCTCAAGCCAAGCTCTAGCCTTGGAAGGGATCTGGCCTGGCGAGGTGCAGGGAAGATGCTGTCTCGTCGCGACAACTCAGCCACAAACTTCGATTCAAGCAGGCTACTGGCGCTTGGCCATGGAGCAGGGTAGTGAGACCGCACATGTTGCGCAGATGAAGCAGTGGGGGAAAGCTTAGAGCGAAAGACGTCTGTGCATGAAAGCCGGAGCCTGGAACATCAATCCACCGAGGAAACCCGATTGACACTTGACGGTAGGAAAAGAGTAGGAGATGCATGATCACTTGAGACAGAAGCGAACATCGCCAGGATTGAGAAGAAACCACTTCAAACAATCAGACATTGAATCACACCGGGCAGCTATCGAATGGACTCCACCATACTGGATCCATTTGGGGCAATTGTCGCAGGAGTCAAGGAATGGGAAGTACCTATCTGAGATGATGGGTGGCTTGGATCCAACGTGGAGATATTCGGCGATCCATAGTAGCCGCAAGTTCCCAGTGCCGTGGAGAGCCTGGCAGCGCCGTTCGACGGCCTCGAAACCCTGGTCTGTGATCGAGTGTGCCGAGTCTCTGGAAGGGCTGCCGTGGTGTGGAGGTGAAGAGGATGGATAGAGAGAGGAGAGGAGGCGGAGGAGGAGCAGGATGAGGAGAGGTTCGAAGGAGCGGGAACGCCAAGAAGAGGCCGAACCGTAGCCAACGGGCAAACGGGCCGGGGCTGGCTGTGGCGCTCCTCATTCGCCCTCGACCTCCCTCCCCACGTCCATCACCTTACTATTCCCCTACTATCATACTACTACACCTCACCGATCACCTCCTGCAAGCGAGGTCCTTCCCCACTCCCTGATCATAATCCATCGCCGCTAAGATCGACCAGCAATCCGCGGATCGCCCGCGTATCCCCTCAGATCACAATAATCACCGACGTCCTGTCGCCTAGAATGAAACAGCTCGCGTCTCCCGTTCCTGTGCACGGCACTTCATCACTTCGCCGCTTCACCGTGATGGTCTCTTGCAGGTCTGTGTCATCACTTCTAACCCGAACAGGGCGAGCCATGGCCTGCGACCGGTCGCGTCAGCTAGGAACCGTGTCGGGCCCTGCATTGACAGGCGCAGGTCTATGCTTCGTCTGAACCTTATTCGAGCTCGACTGCGGCGCATCTTGGACCGAGCGGCAGGACAACGACTACATTCAAGGATGTATTCTCCGTCGGCTTGGGTCGTGACTTCTTTGCAGCGTGCAGTAGACGTAATTAAACGTCTATTGGCATACAATTCCATCGAACATTCGGTGAGCTTGTTCGGCGTGACATTCGGTTTTGGTTAATGTTCATTAATCGCAAAGGCTGACCGATGGTCTTTGGATGGACGCAGGCAGGGCTGACATTCAATGCTCGCCAGATCTCTTCCTCCCCACTTGTCCCGCTTTTGAGCCCCTCCTGCTAGGAATACACCAATGAGATGGCATCGGAAGTCTAATCTTTGCATCCTCCAGCACCGAACAGGGGGACAAGATAAAGGAAATCGAGGGGTATGCGCTTCAATGACGGTCACCTTCACGGCCGACCCGGCAAAAATACCGGGCGACGTTGGGAAATCTGAAAGAACAGACAGCAGCGCTGGCTTCCAAGTCATGTGCAGACAATACACAACCCATCTTCAGGTCATGGCGCGCTTGGAATGTCGATCTCAGGCTACATGATCTGAACTCTGTGACATAGGGAAAGGATGACCGGTCGATGGCTCTGGTCTCCATGTCTAGCATATTCAATGGATGCTTGATAGAGTATGCGGAGAAATCGAAGTATTCGAGTACCATAGTTTTGCCTCATGCAGAGCTTCGGCAATTGTGTGTCTGATGGTAGAAAGCCCGGTTTGCGCCAATGGTGAGACAAATCCAGTCTATTTGGCGCTATTGACGCTAGTTTCTACGGTAAGCTTTACTCGCAAGAGCTCTCTGGACTCTAACTCGGGAAGCTGTAGCTTACATCAACTAAAAGACCTCTGCATGCGCAAAACAAGCTGTTCATCAAGATACCTTACTTGTCCGGAAGGGTTGGGCAGATCTGCAGACGGACTTGCAACGGTTCGAGGCCACGTGCCGTCAAGGCCTATACGCTCCTCACAAAAAAGCTCAAAACCGGCTAGGATACATTGATCGTCTCTTCCAACGACGACATTCAACCAATGCTTGGGCCAGACTGACCGCTCTTTTGATTGTGGATCAACATAACAGAGCCTTTCCTCAGACTCTAAGCTGTTGGGCTTGCAAAGACTGGAAATGAATGCCGCTGTAGCTCTGATGAACTACGGTACGCTCAACGCCGGCAAAACGCCCTCATCCTTCGGGACTCGAAGTTGATGAAAGGCCCAAGTGGTATTTATTGGCCGGTTCTTCTAGTGGCTTCTGACAAAGCGATCTCTGACAAAGACAGCTCTGGGTCAAATCTTCCACATCGGAGCAATTGCTGAATTGGGTTTCGATGACATTCCACGTCACTATCTGCCAAGGACGCCCTCACACAGATGAGCTGATGACCTCTCCATAACACGAGGACCTTCGGCGACTCTTCAAATAGCCTATAATGTACTCTGAGAGAGTGCCGGTGGTGAATCAAGAGAGAGGCTCGCGCACGTGTGATTGAAGGACAGTGAGTTTTGCTCGCTATTGGAAAAGTCTTATTCTCCCAACGATTTCTCTCAGCTCTACATGCGGGAGTACGAGATGAAGGGTGGTAAGAACAAATATTCGGAACCGTCGGAGGATCCGGAAGATACGGAGGCTGCAGCCGGCCTCTACTACAGGTCATGACTTACTCTGTGTACTCTCAAGGTAGGAGCTTTGCGTTTGTGGGACGCTAACATTGGGTGGCCAACTCCGTTGGCTAGATGGAAAGGAGCTTTTGAGGGGTTCAACGGAGTAGGTTACCCGTTATAAAAATGATCGCGGTCCTTGTTGTGCCTGGTGGTGCGCTACAGGTACTGATCCAGCTAGCCGACGTCAAACGCCGAAGACCCATGTCTACCGCATTTCGAGCCCTACTGATTCGATTCTCTCTCGTGGATCTCGCTCGACATGGGAGACTTTGGACTAAATCCCGCATTTTGTCCGTCCTAAGGACTCTGGGCGAACAGTAGTGCGACAGAACTATTTTGCGCCACTCCCGTTTGCTGGCCATGTGGAAGTCTAGGATGGCACGTTCCGTTATGCGCTCCTCCTGTCATAATACCCAAGTATGATCTACTTCAACGGCTCCATTTGGGCTACGGATATAATTGTTAGTCAAATACGAAACACGGTCCGTTGACGTTTCTATTTTGCCTAAATAGATGTCGGACAGCGGTGTTGACCATGGGTCAGATGAGTAGTCTTTGGTTGATTGATGAGATTCACGAAAGGTTGGTCAACTGTCAAGACGATCTGTGCCTCAATATGACCTCCAGAAGTGTATCTGCTGAATACAGGGTAGAAACGACAATGGGGGAATAGAAACTCGTTGTGAACCAATCATAGCAGTACTTCGCCCCAGGCCATTTGTTAGTGAAATGAAGAAGAATCAAGTAGCTCAATGCCTTCGCTCACATTTTTTGAAGTCATCACGGGCAGTCGAGTAACACTGGTTACTCGCAAAAGGCAAGGAAACTGGAATGGCTGGTACGCAATATGGGGCGGCGCGCGGCGACAAAGTCATTCTTTTGTCCGTCTGTATGAAGAAGCATGGGCGTGACTTTGAGGCTATCATTCCAAGGTCCTGACGGCATGTCCCTTGTGGTGCCCTCGATAATCCGCCTCAATAAGCAACTTACGAGTGAACAGCCTGTCTTGTAACTGGCATACGTCAGCCTAGTCAATGAGCTACTCGACTATACTCTTGACGAGATCTGACTTCAAGGAACATCCAAAGCATGAGTAGATCATACGAAGCTTTCATCGCTCTGGCCTCACTCAATACAATAACTACAAGTTCCTGTCGGCCAAACCCCCAGGTGAGCCGATTCCGCCTGCTTATGTCAGCAATTGTGCAATATTCGTAACGCCTAGGACCACTATTTGTTCGGCGTGGAGAATTGCTGCGGCAATGAAGGGCTGTCTCTGAGCTTGATCCATGCTCTGCATGCAGGCTCGAAGACTGAGCAAGGCCATCGCGATCCATGTACCGACGGATGTCGCTAGAGGAAAAGGGATCATGCCCAAGAAAATGGTCGAGGGTAAATGCATGAAAGTCATCGTTTGGAGCGGACCTATACGCTTAGCCAGTGGAAGTGCGACGAGATTGCTGATGGTAGCTAGACGGTTTATTACGAGAAAAAAGTGCCTAGAGCGGATGGCCAGAGCAAGTGGACGATGGTAAAAGAAGCACATAAGCCAACACGGCAAAGCAAGATCTGAAGCAAACGAATCGAGAGTAAAGAGCAGATTTAGAGGCATCAAGATAGATTGAAAGTGGAGATATACGGGATAGATAGACCGGTGGCGAACCGCCATGATCAGTCTTGAATCATTGGGAGATCCGGTAGCCGCAGTCGTGTCTAGACGATAGTTTATCTTGCCAGAGGGGCTTGATTCATCTTCGTCTGAAAGAAGACCTTGATCTGCTAATTCAACGTCGACTGCATGATGATGAGTCTCCGGTACTTTTAGTTTGACAGCAGGACTAGGAAGAAGGACTAGGAGAATTTTCACGGTACGAAGGACAGCATATAAAATGAAGGCTACTCTGTAAATGGACTTTGAATCTTGCAGAGCTTGCACAGACCAGCCACTGCTCAAGGTGCCTCATGCGACTCCTGCTGTACCAAACAAAGAATTCCGAGCAAAAATGTCGCTGCGCTTGTCCTTCTCGATGAGCCGAGCAGGGATTGGTCCTTCAACATCTGAAAACGGGACAATCTCATTGCCACTTAGATTCATTTAAGCCCTGATTGCACTACAGGAAAGGAATAGAATGAACACAGATACTTGCCTCGGGCTAATGACTCCCACAACACTTGCAATAACTGGAAGCCAGTAAATACTGCTCAGCAAAATCGCAAGACCACCTATAACCGTCCAGCCAGCACCGTCGGACAGAACTTGCTGTCGACCGACTTGGGAGAGGCTGCAGCCGAAGAAGGGCTACGGTGGTGCATGTTGCCACGTACGAGCGAGCTGAGGTTAGAGGGTTACTTGGATGGAGAACCCTGACGCATTTGTCAAACGTTACGTATATGAACGAGCTCTAGGGGAAAATCGACGTCAAAAAACTTTCCTATCTATAGGTATATGACGCCTTTTACTCTTTCCACGCGCCAATCCAAAGCAACTGCAATTCACACCGCGCGAGTATCAAGTCTTCCATACCACGGTTGAACCACATCGTACGCTCTTCCTCCTGAGCCGCCGGCCGTTGTAGAGAGAGAACCCATTTCTTTCGTTCCCTCGCCTATCGGCAGGTTTATTCTACTACATCTGCAAAGGTTTTACAGGAGGCACTGGCCCCGTGCATCCATCACCAATTGCGCCAACAGTCCTCCCGCCGTCAGCCATGATGACGTGACCATTGATCGCGGATGACAGATCAGAGGCGAGGAAGACACCAATATTTGCGATCTCCTCGGGGCGCGCGACGCGGCCGTAGTAGTATCGCTTGTCGCCTTGTAGGCCGGATTCCGAGACCATCTTCGCGTGCTTTCTCTGGATGTCCTCCTGGCTGTCATCAATCCTGTATTCTTTTCCGATTTCCGCTTGCGTCGAACTGCTGAAGATGCTAGACGCCGTCACTCCAGGCGCGACTCCATTAATCCGTATGTTGCTTGCGGCAAGTTGAACTGACCCTCCCATAACCAACCCGTTCACAGCAGCTTTCGCAGTGGCTACAGGATGTGTATCAGTAAGGGGTGTTTGTTTGTGAGACCAAAGCACCCACTGTACGAAAGATCAGCATATGCGCCCAGATATGCCGCACATGATGAAGTGACAACAATAGAGCCACCACCTTGAGGCTTCCCCGGGGAGGTGACCATCATAGCTTGACTTCCATACTTGATTGCCAAAAACACCGAGTGCTGTAGCACATCTATAGATCGGTTGTAGTGCGTGAATTCCAAATCGTTCAAGTTCCTGATAAGACAGTCAGATACAAGATACAAGATCCATGGGGTAGGGAAAGGGTAGACACGTTCTCACCGGTAATTTGCAAACCCAGCGTTAGCAAAGTAGAAGTCGAATCTGCCATTCTCTTGTATGATCTCCCGAAGGACTTTCAGCGTCTGCTGTTCGGACGAGACATCCAGAACTCTTCCCTCAATGATACAGGAGCTTCCAGACTTCTTAACTTCGTCCGACAGTGATTCGACGTTGCTCTGATTGAGATCGCACACATAGATTGCTCTTGCGCCAGCTCCGGCCAAGGCGATTGCCAATGAGCGTCCTATGCCATACGGTGATCCCGCTCCTGTCACGAGGCCGACCTTGTCTTCCATATTTCTCTACTGGCTGCTCACAAGATGCGGGCAGAATCTTCTCTGAGTCCCGAATTGAGACGCCGGAAGAAGATGCGTTCATCTTCGACTTCAAATACCAATGGTTACACGCTTTCGCCAGACCAACCCCGCATCTGTTGCATGAGCATCAGAATTCAGGAGCGCCGGCGAGAAGTAGCTGCGTGTTTTTGATTGCTGACAAGGTAGCTGAGTTCAACGGGATACCTAAAACGGTCATAAAAGCATTTAGCATTAAAGACCATCATAAGCCACCCGTGAATACTAATCACAGCCAAACATAACAGGGATCGCATTTAGGTCTAGCAACAAATGAAACTAGACAAGATTGATGTTTAAGCGATACCATGAAGTCTCTCCGAACCTTCTACGCTGCTCAAAGTTCTCAGCTGTGGTACGAATTGGAAATGAAAGATTCGGCAGGATATTAAGTATCGGTGGACTCTAACGGTAGAGCTTGTCATGCTTGGCCAAGGTCAGGATGTGCCTGGTAGAGCACGTCGCCCTGAAGTAAAATGCTCGGTATGATCCGCTTAAGGATCTTGAACGATTCCACTCAAAACTGGCTTGAAGCTCTGCTAGTGCTAGTATCGTGTGAAGGAGCTCAAAAGCTAAGAATTCAAATTGAAACAAATCCCCGACGTATGTTGAGCCTGCTATCGGCTTGATGGCTCCTAACAAAGCGACAGAGGACGTTGCTGATCGAGAAAAATGTTCGCGTGATCATTGGAGAACATGCAATAGTAATTATTCCATTGAGGAACGAACTTTTAACTTCGATGCTGCGTCGAGTGTATCTGATACGAGAATCTCACTAGCTAGGAACAGCTGCCTGCACGCCTTGGCTAGCGCAGTCACGACTACTAAGACACAAGCGACAGGCCAGCCACATGCCTCTCACCGTGCCCAACGAAAAGAATGTAGGAGTTCCCGCCATCACCCTCATCTTGGCCGTTGCTACATCTATGCTCACACCCATATTGATCTCTCTAATTTCCCGCAGAGGCATTACGGATTCGTTCCGGGGAGACCGGCACCACAGCCAGCCGCACCTAAAATGACGCCTCCAAAGCTGGAGAAGTGACCAGCCGTCACAGAAACCAAACCGTTTCCGGCAGAGCACTGAAGATCCCGCTCACCACTGCATTGAAGAGAAGTCGCTGGAACGCCTTGGTTATAAAACTCCTACTCTAAGGGTCAGTGTATTCAGACAACGTCGAAAGAGAGAGTTACCGTGCCATAGTGGACAAAGTTTTGAGGAGCACCAACGTACATGTTCGGCACACCATCTAGAGCATTGTTTCCACGGCGGAGTAAGCCTTTTTGCGATTGACCGAAGCTAGCAAATGCGGAATTGCCAATAGGAAACGCGGCTAGAGCATTGCTTGTTACTGATTTCGTGGGAAAATTTTGTGTCAAAGCAATATAAGACAAGTAGGTCAGAGAGCCACCGAGAGAGTGTCCAGTGCTCTCCAAGGTATAAGAAGGATAGAGGGCAATCAATCTGCGGACTTCAGCGATGACTTGATCATGGACAGATGCCCATGGAGTGAAAACGCCGGTCATTACTCGAGCAGCTGAGGGGAAGTTGACGCCCGAGAGCCTGGGAGTAACGAGTGCGGTATTGACATCGTTTAAAAGGTCTTGGGCGGTAGTGGAACCGCGCGTGACAACAGCAATTCGCTTCTTGGATGTAGAATACCCAACAAAGCCTTCGGTATTCGTTGCAAGATTGTTGACTTGAAGAGTAATGCGAACATCAAACGCCGAGCCGCCACATCCGCTGTACGCAGCTGATGAGAGATCGGCAGCTCGCGAAAGTTCAGCATAATCTGATGTAGAAACTGGAAAGGGTCAGAAGAAGCTTCAATTCGAGAACGAGTGCTTACTTCTCGATGCACGCTTTTCAATAGTCTCGGATGCAGCCTCTGGGTCAATTGGAGAAGCCCAGCTGAGGGAGACTGCTGACAAAGCAGCTACGTATTTTATAAAATGCATGTTAGAATGTGGGAAATGGTACGTTGATGTAGGCCACTAGTGAAACTTGAATTGGCTTGAGATAAAACTTTTGTCGAAGAGGGACTTTGGAGCAAGCAGACCTTTATAGACATTCTCAAGGAGCCTGAATGGCGCTATCGATATCATAAGAGTAAAGTCTTCTTTTTAATACCTCGGCAAATAGTCATCTATTGCGATTGTCGCTGATTCTGTCCTTCAGAAACGAAAGGATTTTCGGACAATCCGGAGCCGACCATCCAGAAAATTCGAACGTCGAGCGTAAACACATCCTAAGTGACTCAACGATTGAAAGGAAGAGGCATTTACCCAGCATCATCATTTCCGCAGGTAGGAGTGCGTTTCCTGATAGGGAAAACACAGCGTCCGAAGTATACGGACATCGGAAATATCAGGCCACTGTTCGGGGGAAGATGAAGAGCCGAGGAAAGGGTTGAGCCAGTAGTAAAGTGATCAAAGTGATGTGAGATTCTTCGATGGGGGATAAAGCAAGAGAGTTCCTGCGCTCGAGCTTTAGTTACCCGAGACGCAAGAGAAGATCCTGGTTCTTGTGCATGTATGGCGCCATTCACCGGACAGGTATCACGTGGAGATTGTAGCAGATTGCGGAGAAAAAAGCTTTGTGGCGTTTCGAAAAGGTTCTTGGGATATGCAGGTCGGATATTGATATCAAACTTTAAGTAGTGAAGTAGCTGTAAAATAACTTTGCGCCTGCTGTTAGATATCCCTGAGAGAATCATTCTTATCTCTTGAGTTTTTCTGCAGACTGTCGTGGCGCATCTCTGTCTCTTGATCCCCTTGCCATCGCTGTGGAAAGATGAAACCGTGCGTGAGATACCAAATTCCGCTGAGTGTGCTATGTTCGTCACTAGGAAATGGCGTTCCGACGAAGCCGAGAACCGTTGCTCCGATTTTTCCGAAGTTGAGATCAAGCCTAATCCTAAGCATCAGCCCTACCCTCTAAACCGCCCGAATGCGGGGGTTGAAGGCCACGATCGTGAATTCCAGCCAGGAGACGGTTGAACTGAAGAATTTCAGATTGGTGGGAATACACAACGTGGGTAGTCTAGCTGCTTCGGACTTTAAGAGAGCTGCGAGCACCATCAATAAATTCAAAAGCAACTGGTCGAAGCGATTCTCCATCTGGATAAACGTGAGGTACAGGACTGCTCATGCTTAGACCGTGCAGTTGTGAGTGAATCGCTCAACGAAAAACGTTTGGAACACTCGAAAATATTTGACCTTGTTCAGTTTGCCGAGACTACTCCATGCGTCTGAAAGCGCTTTAAGAAAAGCACTTGAGTAGTGGCTGTCATGGAGGTAGCAATATGAGCATCTTCAGGAAGCTGATCAGGGAGAAAAGAAAGGAGGTCATGAGCAACGTGAAGCGCGTCGAAACAAATAGGGTTATACGGTCCTGATAAATTCCATTAGTGCCACAAAGTGTTTGTATAAAATATAGGTCGAAGTAATGGTTAGTGTATAATACCGCCTTTCGAAAAGGACTTAGTGGTAATAACCTATAGGACAATGGTCGTGATCGCTGAACCCAATTCTACTGCGATACGTCAACCAGATATGAGAACCCAGAGCAAGAAGAAAATCTAGAGATCAATTAGTAGCGATCAAGAAAGACAAGCATTATTAAATTACCATGAGCACCCCAAACATCTTAGCCACAAGCCATCGATTGCCAGAGACTCTGCTCCAGTACTTCAACAGCTCCCGTTGAGCTCCTTCAACGTTGTCTACAACCTCTTCCGTATTTGCTAAAATTGACGTCACAGTTAGTCTCTACTCAGAGTAAGGACGAGGCTGTTCCTTCTCACCATCAATCCTCTGAAGCATATCGCCTTGTTCCTGCACCATACTTGCAAGTTGCCCGAATATGCCTCCAAGTTCGCTGATTGTTCGCTCTATTGACTCTATTGCCTGACCACGTTGGTTGATATACGTGTTTTGTGGTTGTGCCTCTTCCATCAGAAGCAGCTGTTGGTCAGAGTGACCCCCACCGCGCATCAAAGAGGATGAAGATGAGGGTTCGAGACTCAGAATGTCGTTCTGTGCGCTGGATAATGGCGTCTTCTGTCGACCGTTTGAACTTTGGTATAAAGGCGACTCCGATCTCTGAGTATCCAGCGCTGTTTGTGATCGAGCTGATACCGAAGACACAAAGTTCTCAGTTCTCGACCTTGATGCTTGGATGTTCTTGGTTCGGACTTCGAGCACATCTTTGAAATTTTCTGCTAAATTGGCAACATTCCCTTGCAACATCACCACGAGGTTTTTGCTGTGTTGCCCTTCTTGATCTGAGGACTTGGCCTGAGTCGCGCTAGGATGTTGCGATTGTGTACGGGTCTGTAATGACGATATTCGGCTATTGAGAGAGGCGAGATCTTGTTTGATCATATACGTCAATTGGGAGATTTCTACCGCCGGGTCGTCGAAAAGCGTTTTTCGTTTGGCCACTATCTCTTATTAGTAGCCTTTCCGGTAGGAAACTGTATAATCATACACTGCGTCAGCTTCTCTAACTTTGTCGTGGTCGCCATGATGCCTCTTCCTATTTGTGCCGCATCGCGCGTGAACTCTGATCTTGTTCCTTGCTTCGAAACCTTCGCCTCTCCATTTGCTTCTCTTTTTTGTGCCGCGCTTAGAAGGGACGCTCTCTGCCCGACTGCTTTGGAAGAAGAATTGCGCTTTTGCGCCTGTGTGAGAATGGCACGGAACTCATTGGTTCGGTCTTGAATGGAGGTGGCGGTCATGATGAAGAGCGGGAAGAGGAAAGGAGGAAAGCGAAGGGTGGCCTAGCAGGCCTAGAAGATACGAGGTCGACGCCTAGATTGATAGCTGATCCTCGGATTGTTGTAGCCTATGGGTTTACGATCTGTGAAAGAAATGAAAGGACGATAGGTCCGGGATTCGCTCTGGCGGAGGAAGTGGACGATTTTGGGAAATACGAACGAGAGAGGCAGAGGATTAGGAGAAAACGGAGTAGAGCCGCGAAGAGAGGTGGAGTCGTATCTGGGTCGTGTGAGAGAGGGTGTCCTTTGAAAATCGCAAATTTGGTGATTGCGCCTGAGAAAGTACCGATTTTAGTGTACCGGCAAGCGAAAGGAATGGCTGAGGACACTTTTTTGAAGGTGCCAAGTCTCGACTTCAGATGCTCACCAGCCACACCTCCCAGCCGAGGGCGCGCCACATCTACAGGATATTAGGAGTGAAGACTGCCTGCGAACATTCATAACATAAGGCATTCCCTGCAATCACGTCAAGTCAGTCATATCAGAGCCAAAAGACCTTTCCTGCGTCCCTCTCTGCTTTGGTCGTCTCTCGTTGCTTGGGCTCGACAATCGCGGCTTGAAGAAGATCCGAAGTCGAACACATGCAGCCTAGCGCCGTCGCTCATCATCGTGGCGCAGTTCGTCCGGCCGTCCCAAGAGTTGGCCAGGATTTGGCGACTATCGGAACCAAGGTTTTCTGGGTTGACATCTGCATGGGCTCATATTCATTCTCCTGCAGCGCACTGATCACGGCCAATATAATTGGTGACACGCCTCATCCACCGGCGACTGAGCTCCTCATTGGGCTCCAATCGCAAAATCTGAAGATGCCTCTTACAGCACCCCGGGCTGCTTAGTGTCCAGTTTTTTCTTTGCTGTCCCTGGTAGAGGATCTTTTCCGTGAGGTGTCTTCATCTGCCTTCTTGCTTCCCAGACACTTCTTACACCAACGCTGACTGAAGCATTAGAGCAGACTCCTACAATGACCACGCCAGGACGTGGCGGCGGCGGTGGCGGTCCCTACCCCTCCTTTCAAACCAACGTAAACCGGACAAAGACGAAGAGATGGATTGAAGCAAAATCATTCTCCTACGATGGCGACGATTGGGGCGATGAGGATGAGTACGATCAACCGGAGTCTCAACCTCAACCGCCCCACGCACCTTCACCTGGGGTGGGAGGACCTGGTGGCCGCCCATATCCTCCTTACGGCGGACCTCCAAGGCCCGGTCATGGCCCTCCACCTGGCCGAGGACCTCCACCGCAGCCTCGTGGAAGACCCTCATTTGACCGAGACGATCGCCAACCATTTCCCACCCATCAAGGTGGATTTGAGGGCCCATATCCTACAGCGCAACGGTCACCTTTCGGACCTCCCCCTGACCATGCTCGCCATAGTCCCGCTCCTGATCCACGCATGGGCCGGCCTCGTCAAGGATCTCAGCCTAGACCGATGGGTTACGATGCCTATCCTCACGCTCCTTTTATGCCGGACACACGGGGTGGACCCTATCCCTCCCAAGCAAGAGGTGGTCGAAGATCAGAATCCGGCCATCGACCTTCCCCGAGCGAGATTTACGGTCGTAGAGAAAGCCCAGGACGGCCGATACCGCCTCCTATGCATAGCAACCGTACTTCCCGGGACACAAGCCCTTCGTCGAGATTCCCGCCACGGAAGAGCAGTTTGAGTCAGCAGCAAACACCGGTGGAGCCATTTATTGCTGGCACTACAAGCGCAAGTACGCGCTCTGACACGCCGGAGGAGTCGAAAGATAACCCGCCCCCGAAACCGCTGCCTTTCATACGTCCTGCTGATATCTACAAACGCATGGAAGAGGAAAAGGAGAAGCAGCGGCGACAGTCACAAGATTCATCGCGGCCAAGTGTAGATTCGCCCAGGCTCGGAGCTGCGCCTGGACCGCCACCTGCAATACCATCTCATGATCGTGATGGCCTAGAAAGTCCCAGGCGCAGTCTAGAGCAGTCTGACAGCAGTGAGAGAGTGCTACGACCGAAGCCCACACTTGACCCCGTGACTGAACGGAAAAGCGAGTATGGTTTCGACAAATTGCTGGAGAATGCCCCTGAAGACCATCCATCGACCGGGGTGGCACAGGCCGCTGAGCCGGCGCCTTCAGCTGAACCGCTCTCTGCAACATCCGAGCAAGGCTTAACCTACGCTTCTTCTCAATATTCTGATCGGCCCGACCCTGTCTCTGCCAGCTCAGTCAAGTCCAAGCAGTCCTTCAGCCGCGGAGCTCCTGAAACCGTCCATGTGCCGATGCGGCGAGAGATTCTTGAAGACGACCAGCCGACTCCTCGCCCAGCTGCTGGCTTCCAAAAGTCTGACTCGCAGGCTATCCCGTCTGACCTGCAGCATCAGAAATCACTCGGGTATAGGTCTCTCGTCAACAAAGCGTTTGAAGATTCAGAAAACCGAGTTCCTCCAACACCCTCCTCCAACAGTGACAGTATGCTTCGGTCTGGGAGTGCTAGTACTTCAGACATTAGCCCGATTCTGAGTAGGAACTCTAGCTCTGCAGCACAGCCAGCCGGTGCTGGAAGTCAGCGAGATGCGCCGCCAACCATTCCCGAAGAACCAACCCACACCGGGTCACGCCCTCCCTCATCAGATGCAACCAAGTTTGGTGAGCCTGAGAATCATCAACGGCCTCTTACTCCGCCTCCGGCTGTCCGGCCAGGCTATCGGCGAAACACGAGCACGCCAAGTCCCAACAATAGTCCAGCGAGACGTCCGGTTAGTGTAGAGACTGGTGATATCCCAAAGTCTGAACTTGCAACATTGGCCACAGTGAGCCCTGAGATTTCTCGAAAAGGAAATGAGGATGTTTCAGCAGAAACGAATTCATTGAGATCTCGGCGGCCAATCACGCCACCAAAGTTCGCAGATCACGGTGCCCTTGACGAACGCAATGCATCCCCGATTTCTCGGTCAGAGTCGCCTACAAAAGGCAAAGTTCGCGATCTCGCTGAGAGGTACAATGAATCGGGTAAGTCGTCGCCTTCTGAAAGCCCCAAGAAGCAGTCTCCTCGACCGTCGAATGCCAGGCTGGAGAGTTTCAGACCAGCTTTGCCTGGAAGCTGGATGTCGTATACCACGAACGAAGGGTTTTCGACGCCTTCACGAACGGAGTCCGAATTCGTTCGTCCCGAGCATGAAGCTCCATCTGCCAGCGCAGTCGAGGACGATAAGCCTGCACAGGGTCTGAGACGGCAGGAAGGTGACCCATCATCAAGTGTTCCAGAAGAGATCGAGAAGAGAGATCCGAGCGTGAAAGCCTTTGCAGCAGCTGCAGCCGCGGGTTCTGCCCTCGCAAGCGCATTCACGACTCTCCCGGGGCCACGCGATGATAAGTCAATTAGACTAGAAGGTACGACTCTGGACAGGAGCGGCACACCCACCGACGTGCCGTCCCATAATAGTTCAACTTTTGCAGGAGGTTCTGAACTACCAGACTCTCGACAAGAGCCTGTTCCAGAAGCTGCAGGCATCCCTCCCTCACCCCTTCCAAAGGACACGCCACATCCGGCGACAGAAACCTCTCAGGGAAGTTACTTTCCTCCACCTCTTAGAACAAATGAGCCTACTGGGTCTACGCCGATGCGGCCGGCGATGCTTCCGACTTTGAGCACAGGCGCGTCACCGGAGGAGACTGAAAATGATCGGTTGCAAGAAGCGATTTTGAAAGGCCTCACTCCGCGCTCTGCGAATGCAGAGAAGGGTTTAGACGGTGATGTCCCTAAACCACCAAGCAAAATAAACTCTTCAACGCAACGTGATCAGCTTGAAAGCACGTCTATACCAAAAGAATACAACAATTATTGGGACGACATTGCTCAGCCGCCGGATCTGGCGCTGAAGGATCCAGGCTCTCAAGGCGATGATCGAGAAAAGTCGAGAAACGTTGGTTCAAAAGATCTTCCCCCCGTTCCTCAGAGCCAGCAACAACCCGAGCCACCTCGTCAGTTGAAAAAGCGGTTCTCATGGGAGTCTTCCACCTCAGAGGAAAACTACGATGTGCCACCAGTTGCGCCCCTTAGTCCTCATTCGCCCCTACAGCGTCGACAGGAAATGCCAGAGTCCGTTCAAAGCTTCGAAAATGCAGAAAATTTTGTCCCACATCGAGTAGATTCAAGCTCACCCTTTCCAAGTCAGTCAGCGGAAAGGCATCTGGGCCCAGGCGAGCCCATAGCAGGAGATCGTCGACCATCAGATACAAATACCTTTGACTCGTCTGGAAGTTCACACCTACAGCCTGATCTACAACTCTCGGCGCCGCCTCAAATACCTTCTAAAGATATATTAGATATAGGAAATGCTGGTCAAGATCCTGCACCACCCGCAACACCGCAAAAGGACCCACTCGATGCGATTCCGTCGGAGGGGAAGCCTAGCCCACATTATCAGAGACCGTTGAATGAAGACGCTAGCTCGAACGCCATGTCTTATCGCGAAATTTCAGCGTTGAAGACGCCACAGGATCGAATCATGGCCTATAATTTGGCGCGGGATCAGTACGTAAAAATTGACACAGGTCTCGGCAACTGGTTGCAATTTACTGGTCAAATGCTTCCTGAACATGCCGACGTGGTCGTCAGAAACGGCCGGCTCTCACAACAACAGGCTGCTCATTTGGGTCATAGGTTGTCACCTTCACGGTCGAAATTTCCTCGCATTGTGTCCTTGACAGGGGCAATTCAGCCATCCCAAGGCGGCTCTGCTAACGGCCCATCAGCGGCAGACCCTGCTTCTGGCGGCATACATCAAATGCAGGAAGATGGAAAGAAGTTGTTGCAAAGCGCAGGTAAACTTGGTGGTAGAGCAGGTGGCGCGGCCAAGGGATTGATACTCAAAGGCAAGAGCAAGTTTCGGCATAGTGGAGGCGGAGAAAAGGTAGATTCCTGATTTCGTTCTCAGGCAGCTTAATCTGGTGGGCTACATCTGAGTTTTGAAAATGCGGCGATGATACCCACGATGTATACAGTAAGGATCAGTATAAATCTGGGGCTGCTTTTAGTTCATAATGAATTTCCTTCTTACCATGTTCTGCACTGGTCATTAATATTTTCACTTTAGGCTCATTCCAAGTCGCAATCACGAATGGCCGATCCTCCACATTCCTCGCTTGTCGCCACAACGATGCCCAACATGCAGAGTGCTGCAACCGTGCGATCCTTGGACGATACGAAGAGGAACCCAATAAATTCAGAGTCTCAACCGCCAGTTCTTTCGGTCCCAGTTCAAATTTCTCAGACCGAATCTTTACAAGAACCACGAGTAGTGGTTACCAGTGCCTCTAATGACCCACCTAAGGCAACACGCTTTCCTAGAAATTTCGACGAAGTATCGGCCCTCGGTAGTCAGGATGGAGATATCGTGCCTAGTCGTAGCATCAGCGAAGTCACGCAACCTAGGAAATCCCAGGAAGATAGACGCAATGAAGAGGTACACGACGACGGTCTCAAAGCCACAGAACCGGAGCGAGGAATGGATAAGATACACGCAAGCGAGACACTGAAGGTGGACACAATATCGATCTTGGATGAAGCTTCGTATGGGACTCGTTCCGATGTAGAAGACCCGAACATAATCGGCAACGAATGGCAGAATGGAACGAGCAATCGAAATATTTCGGATCTATCCGTCAACGTTGGTCAGAGGGAAAAAGCAATGATTGCATCGGTTTCAAAGCCTCCAGCAATGGTGAATATTCCTTCGCGTACTGGAAATAATCTGACATCCCCTGATACTTCCCACATACCAACCGAGAAGGCTCACCTTGATCCTAGTCGGTCACAACATATGACTCCTCATGAAGTCTCGAGTAAGACTGAGCTATTGACAGCAGACCCTAGCTACGAAGGTATCTCGCCTCCCATTAAAGATGAAATTATGACAGATCAGCTTGTAGCGGCAGAGAGATCGCCTTCTCCTGTTGCAGATACTTCTACTCTTCTAGCAAAGAGACCTCATCCATTGGAAACCCGCCACCATGCTGAATACAGGGAGCGCAACATGTTGCAGGAGGGTCAACAGGGCAAGATTCCTTCTGCTCCAGATTCCCGGCACGGCCCCCAACCAGACAATGTCCTGGAAAACCAAAAGAATATTCAAAATTCAACAGAGCATGGATCCATGCACGACGGGTTAGACGCTGATATTGAGAAACGACCAAATCAATCCGAGCCTTCACAAAGGTTCCCGCCGCGCAGAGAGTCTTTGCCGGAGAAAGCTCGAGACCCACAGCAGGGGAAGACCACCGTTACAAGGGCTGCCCAAGGTGAAACGTTTCCTGATAGGCGTCAAAGGCAATCTTATTCTCGTCCATTCAAAGAACCTGATATCACAACACACCCGGCTTACCGAGAGTCTCCTGAGAACCTTGACCGTAGGAGCCAGGTCTATGCCTCCGAGGACCCACCACCGGAGCCATATTATGAGCCTTCACACAGGCCAACGGACGAGCCCAGCCAACCAGTCCAGGAAGATGGCATGTATCGCATTCCGGGGCCGTACGGTCAGCAGTATCGATCTCCGCGGCAGCAAGCGTTTCCTCCTAGTGGATTCTCACCTACAGATCCTACGATGCACACGCAGAAGGGATCCGTTACTGGAGATATTCAGAGAACACAAAGATACGATGAGAACGGCAATGAAATTACATACACGCAGTACGGCGGACCTCGTCCACGGAGCCAAGATCGATCCTACGTTCCCCGACCAATCTCCACCGAATACGAGATTCCAGGCGTTGGACCGCCACCCCCAGAGCCAAGTCCTCCAAAACAGAGGCCCCGCTCTGGCATCTTTTCTAGGGCTCGATCACGATCTCGACCGCCAATTGTAAACGACGATGCATCCGATACTGTCGAGAATCTGTTTCGCGATGACCAGCCAAAGGAGAGACGATCTAGTATCTTCTCGAAACGGACAAGCAAGCAAGCGAGTATATCTAAAAGCCAACCTCAAATTACAGATCCCCCAAATTATCGTAAATCTTCAACAATGCCGATTGAGCCCCCTGACAAGAGCAAAAAGGGCAATAAATTGCAACGGTCATCGACTTCGGGCGTACCTGATAGCGAGACTAAGAGGAAGAGCGGATTCTCGCGATGGAGCGGTATATTCTCTCGGTCAAAGTCAGCAAATAAAAATTCACCGACACCCCAAACACAGACCACTCAATCACCGTCACGAATTGACGAGCAGGGATACTATGCTTCCTATGGGCCGCAGCGACAGACCTCTCCAACGTTACCTGATCTATCGCAAATGCATGCGCAAACGCTTCCGCCTCCAAAACAAGGGCGTGGGTACTACGCGGTCTATTCCTCTCAGAACCAAACACAACCACAGAGGAGTTCTTTTTCCCGTCAACCACCGTCAAATAGGGATCATTATCCGTACCACGATCGCGCCACTCGACCGGGCGCAGATGGCTTTGTTGGAGGCCGACAGCTGTCTGAGCAACAAGTCGCAAACGAGAAGCACAATTTTGAGAGCGAAACAGGGTTTCGAGGACCATACCACGCTCAGCCTAGTCCAAAACGCTCTCCCCCTAATCTTCGTATCAACACAGAATCAAACAAGCATCGGCCGGTATCATCACAATCCTCATCTTATCAACCAGCCACGCAAGCATATACAGCACCACCAGGCGGACCAAGCCGACATTCCCCATATGCTGCGACTTCTCCCACCCAAACCTCACCCTACGGTTATGGCAGCGCAAGAGGATTGAATAGCACCTCTCTCTCGCATACCATTGACCTACAGAAGCGGAGCCGAAGTCCAAGGGGCGGCCGACGGAATTCTGTAGAGGAAGATGAACCTTATCAGGGTCCGGCTCACGCTCTCGGAACATTCTCTAAGAGGAGCAGTATGAGAAAATCAGGGGACGGGGAACAAGAGGCGCCATGGAGAATTGATATGCCACACGAGAAGGAGAGAAGAAACGGAACGATGATGGAGCAGAATGGGGAGAACTCAACCAGAAAGTCTTCTGGCCAGATTGGCAGCTACGACATTGGCGAAGTAGCAAGAGGACGACACCGAGATAGCGCGCCGTTTCAACGAATCGACGCTGCTGGTAATGAGGCACACATTGCTAGTCAACGAAAAACTGAGGGTAGAGCGGAGCTGCAAGGCTCACGGGTTCCAGGCGATGAAAGTGAGGATGAAGTTGTTATGAGCAGCACGGCGTATCCGGGTCAGGAATGGATGCCAACCGGATACGGATGGGATGATTGATTTTGTGATAGGGAGCTGCTCCGTAGTTTGATTTACCCTCTACCGGCGCCTGGACAAAGCATGCGACTCAGATTATAGATACCCATGAAGATATAATTGAAAACTTGATCTACTCTCTACTGGAGAATATTTATGATCCTTTCAAAGCGTCTTGCTTTCTTTCTGCATGTGTTGCCGTCGGGTGCGAGAAGAAGACACTGACAAGCACACGACGGAGTCAATAGTCATATTTAACGTGTCGAGGCTCGACTACTAAACAAACGTGCAGTCTTAGTCCCACCTCTCGACCGTCCCTCAAAAGAGCTCTCCTTCAAGTTAACTTTCATACATGTCAGAGTAAGATCGATCGAGCTTGATATATTTGCGTAGCTAAAGCCAACTTTGATGACAAGCCGTATGCGATGGATCAACAACCATCGTCTAATTGTCGCACGTATGATGGCCTCTCTCACAAGGTTAAGATGTGAGACCCTATTGAAGATCCATCTTGCACTATATTTGGCCAAGACCTGATCTCGCTTGGAAGCTTTAAAGAAGAGACGAGAGCAACGGATGAACATTGCTGATCTCGGTTGCTACTTTCGTGTAATGACACACCATTATGTATTCACGACGCCATAGACTATATACTAGGGCCTTTTATGAGCATCTGCATGCATGTCATATCTCAGTCCCACCCAAACATTCGCCTACCCATCCATCCATCCCATGCAGATGGAATAACCATACCAAAACCCAGACCAACCCAAGTGCCGGTCGGGTGGTAGCTCTAGAAAGCGTCGCCTCGAAAAATCCACCGCCATAAGACAGAGCAATCCCGGTATCGGGCGGGCTTACAATGTGAGTACAGAATTTGAAATAAGTCACTGCTCGTGCATTAGCTCTCTAGAGCATGCAAGCTGAAGAATGACTTTAGAATAGTCCTCCTGACCGTGGAATAGAAGCACGCAAATGCTGCAGGCGGAAAACGAGCCAGATCAGAGACCGGTAGTTTTCCATCTTGATGAAGCTAAAAGCGCGAAGATTTCTGAAAAGTAAGAAGTAAAGATGCTTTCGTCGCCTCCGGGGGTGGGGGAAGGGATTTGGACCACATTGCGGCAGCTGATGGCCATCGTCGTGCCTTCGGGGTAGATAATCGGAAGATAAAAGGATGTCGTTGATCTAGTCGTAACGTATTCGAAATGAACTTTTTACATGCCAGGTGGGTATCTACCGCCTCCCGCCCCAGGGGCTGGCATACCCATTGGCATTCTACCACCGCCTCTTCCCATCATGCCCCCACCACGTCCCCGTCCACCGGCACCAAGCTCGAAGTCAGGATTGTTTCCTAAAAGCACGTCTCTTGGTCTTGATTGTACTGGTTTGCGGCTAGGCATCATGTTCATGTCCACTGCTCCCGGTCGCCAGTTCGGATTTACGCCTCTTTGGCTGACTGATGTAAAATGACTAATGTCACTGGCGGCTGGCGAGCGTGCACCTTCCGGGATATCTTCATACGAGCCGTCAGTGCCAGTAGGAGGCAATCCTCCTGCGGTCAGAGCTTGTGGATGATTCGGAGACCTTCGTTCGGGCTCAGCGAAGCGAGGGTCAATATCTTCGTAGTAGTTGTCGCTGGAAGGGGTGCGGCGGTGAGCTGGAGGTGGATTCTCATTCAGGGGCGAAGAATTTTTGCGGGCCCAGGCGAGTCTTGGAGGGACGTATCTATTAAGGTTAGTAGAGTAAGAAGTTAAGGACGAGTGATAAGCTTACTCGGCTTGGCTGTACAAGCTGGTTGGACTCTGTACGCCTGGACGTCTGCCTGACGGAGAAGTCTGTCTCTGTTGCTGGAGGCCAATCATGCCCTGAATTTCATCATCGCTTGCCCGAACTCGATTGCCTGGAGGTCCATAGGCTGAAGGGAGGTCGGACGACCGTCCTGTCGAGGCATCCATCTCTACCGCTTGACCGACCGGCCCATTGTCTGGCATTGGTGGTGCTGGGGAAGGCTGCCGCATACGCCCTGGTCCTCCGGGAGACTGTGCCCGCGCTCCGTATGGTGATTGACCACGAGGCGCCTGGCCAGGCACTTGGGGTGGAGCGCCTGGGTTTTCAGGAGATGACAGGTCTTGGGTTTGTCGACTGTAGAGCGTGTTTCTGCTATAGTCATCGATAATGTCGTACTGGTTAGGTGGTGGTTCGCTCTCCAACGGCGTTTGGTCTGGTAGAGGCATCCCACGACCTTGTTGAGGAGGATATCCGGGTGGTGGACCTTGCCCACGTCCCATCATCGGACCACCCCTCATACCAGGTCCACCTGGAGGGCCACCTCTGCCGGGTCCGTATGGAGCACCCCGCCCACCATAAGGCCCTCCTCTTGGACCACCTCTGGGACCAAACCCACCTCGGGGCGGATAACCTTGAGGTGGTCCTCTAGGATCGAATCCACCAGGGCCGTAAGGACCTGGACCATAGCCGCCTCGTCCACGTAGTGGACCATAGCCAGCTCGGCCTCTTGAATTTGGTCCGCCTCGCGAAGGCTGGGGGACCAGCGGTCTCATACCCTGATTCATGTACTGATCCCGCATTCGAGGATCTGAAGGGTCTCTCCGAAGTGGAGGCTGGTTGTCAAACGCACCCGGAGGCAATGGGTTTCCAAATTCATCCTTGGGGCTTCGTTGGGCGCTGGCGCTAGGTGGGCCGTATCGTTCGCTGCCATCTCTTGACTCTGGAGGGACACTTCCCGGAGCTCGATTCGAGGGCGTCCGCTGATTCAAAGGAATTCTCTCATCGCTGATTTTACGGCCGGCATCATATGTAGCAAAGGAGGGAAGGTTATCGGCTCCAGGAGCGCCGTTAACCAATGGAGGCTTGCTTTCTGGGCTTAGAGGGGGCGAAGTGTCAAGCTTTGGAAGCGGATCTTGTCGCCCATAGTAATTCTCGCCACTCATTTCCGCATTCTCAGCGATCCGCCTTTTGCGGGCTTTCCTGCTGACTAGAGTTCTTCTCATGGCGCACGTGACGATGCCAGAGATAGCAATCATGACCGTCGAAGCTAGAACAATCCATCCTCCCCATTGCAGATGCGGCACAAATAGTAATATATCAACCAGGAACGCAAGGAGACTGACAAGAAGTGTCGGTAGGAAGAGGATAAGGAGACCGAGGAGGTAGCGAGCGGAGTGAGAGGGAGAATGCAGATGAGCTGCACCGGCGAGCGCGAGGCATACCAAATTTAGCAATGCTGCAACGGGATGAACGATGAGCAGTGAAGACAGCTGGTGCCGTGCGCCCGATGGTAGACTGAAATCGCCATCATTAGAGGAATCGCCAAAAACGCCATCTGAAACGGTTAGTAGAAGGTCTCCAGCATGAGTAAGAGGCACCAACCCGTGGTATATCCCACTCTTAACCCCGAACACTGCCCATTCGGCTTGCAGTATCCAAATACTCCAAAGTCAACGCCCTTGAACGAGGCGAGAGGGATGCCTTTGATGACTGGGGTTGACAGTACCGAGAGGAGCAAGAAGACGAAGGATATGAAGAGTAAGATGGTTAAAGGCGTTGCGGGCCTCAACATGTTGCGGACGACCGAGGACTCATGGGTCGCAAGCTACCTGATCAGGGCAGCAGGACTCGAGATGGCCAGGTTGCGACAGGCTGAGCAGAAGGCGTTGAGCAAGAAGAATGAAGTCTGCAACATGAGGTCGAAGGGCGGTCGAGCGTGGGAATGAAAAGTGGAAAGAGATCAGCCGTTGCGTGTTTGTATCTTCCAGAGATGGACGGTGGTCAGTCGTGAGCGATGGACAGGAGTTCGAGGTTGGTGGAGGTATCGAGCGCGCGAACCACCAATGGCTGCGATAAGCGGTTGGCAGAACTAAGAATCGCCCTGAGGAGAGACGATAGCGGATAAAGGCAGGAAGGACAGGCTGTGGTTGGCGTAGAGAAAGAGTCAAGTTGGAAGTGTAGCCAAAGGAAGGGGAAGGCGAGATGGAAGAGGTTAGAGGGACGCGTTAGAAGGCGTGGGCGACCATTCAGAGGGGGAGGAGTTGGGGGAGGCTTGGAGGGGGGAGTCGCTGGGCCGGCCGCTAAGTAAAAGGCCCGGCTTGGGGGAGGGTTCGTTGACGCGATCTAACGTGGTTTGAGGGGAGGTTGGTTGTTGGCCCTCCAAGCAGCTTGCGAGGAGCGAAAGAATTGAGGACTGTGACAAAGATACATGACACACGTCGGAGAGAAGTCCACGAAGCTTGGATGACGCTTGCATCCACACTCTCGCAATTTCAGCCTCTGATTGACTTCAAGCGCAATCTCAATGCAACGACTCCATACATCCGACGCTTCAGCCTGATCACGTGGCCTTCTGCACGTGCCAGCCTTGCGCGGCTCCCCACCACAGGCTCTTTTGCCGACTTTCTTTTTCCAAATACCCCCTGGGCACAACCCTCACGGTCAGATGTGAACCTCGCCCGCTTCATCAGCTTCTCACAGTTGTGAAGCGATCCGAAATCTTCCTTGAAAGCGCCGCAAGGTATCTCCTACGACTGAGGTGATGTGCTCTGACTGAAGCGAAAACCTATTCTATAACCTGGCAAGCCGACATGCGACAAACTTGTCCCGATGGGAATTGAGATTATGCCTTCTTTACAAAAAAGCCGATGTTCGGTTTATGCCGAACAAAGTATTCCAGAAGGCTTGGAAGTCGGCTGGTTGGCCCATTTGCATAAATCCTGCATACTTCGCCCTCTGCTCTCGTTCCCTCTTGATTTTGATTGGTGAGAGGCATTGAAACGCATCAGACGGAACGGCTCCGGCACCCCCTCCTCAGCCTTAACTTCTTGACCTCCTCGGCGCCGCAAAACGCCAGGAATCCTTTGGCAGTCCTTCACCATCATGGTTGGTGTCCGCCCGTATCTAAAGGCGACACAAGCTCGCCTGAGGGGGCCATCTCCGCGCACTGCTGTCCTGTTTGTTACCCGACGGCATTGGAAGACTCGGCGCCATCCTACTGGTTCTGACCGGATTGGCAGACCTGTTGTACTGCCACGGATGCTATAATGTGTTTTACCCGATCTTTCAACCACATCCCCCTTGGCCTTCCTTAGAATACAGGGTTTGTGCCATACTGGCTTCTCATTCTATTCTTTCATAATGTTTCATCGCGCTGCGACCATACTCACCAGGCCCAGGGTGGGCGCGTGCAGCCTGGGCAAGTCTTCACCTCTGTTGCGCCGGCCGTCTCGAAACCTCAGTACACTCCCTTCTTTCTCATTGGAGGGAAAGACTTGCGTCGGTAAGGTTTAGTGGACTACCAAACATCATCCGCGTTGGCTGATAGGGCTACAGTGACAGGGTATTGCTATTAAAAATGGGCTTCTTAGCTTCTTCTAGATACTTACGGATGTACAGAGCGGCCCGCGGCCTCGGCAAGGAATTCTTGACCGGCTTCGCACTCTCCGGCGCTCGAGGGGTTTGCGTTGACCTAACTCTACCTACCGCACAAGCCTCGATTAAGCATATTGCTTCCTACGCGGAAGAAAACGCAAAGACCTCCCCCGACCTGTACGCTTATGCTTGCGATGCCACAGTCGAGTCGGACGTGAAGCAGACATGGCAAAAGATTACAGAAGAAGTTGGTAAAGTAGATTGTCTTGTTACAGCTGCAGGAATTGTGGACAACGTGGAGGCAGAGAATTATGACTATCCACGTTGGAGGAAGATGATGGACATTAACGTCGATGGTAGCTGGCTCTTTGCACGCGAGGCAGGGTTGCATATGCTTCAAAACAAGATTCGTGGGTCCATCATCCTCATTGCTTCCATGTCGGGCACAATCTGCGTTCGTCCTCAAAAGCAAGCAGCCTACAACGCGTCCAAGGGCGCGATCAAGATGCTTGCAAAGTCTCTAGCGACTGAGTGGGGACCGCAGGGCATTCGGGTCAACTCTCTGAGTCCAGGTTACATACTCACAGATCTCATCAAGGAGCTTCTTGAGAAAGAAGGCAAGACTTTGACCGAAAAGTGGACCAAAGACATACCTTTAGGAAGACTCGCTCACCCGAGCGAACTTCAGGGGGTAGTGGTATGGATGGCAGGCGATGCCAGCACGTATTTGAACGGGAGCGATATAGTGAGACCAAAATTACCGAGCTGCTGCTTGGACTTGCTAACTTTACCTAGATCATCGATGGTGGATACACGAGTTGGTGATTGGCAGGAAATTACGGGTAAGGTCCCACAAATGTGGTTCTCACATGACTCCACTGTAGCATTACTGTGCTACACTTATTCGCCATTCATTGTGCTACTTGTCAAGCTTTTCAAGTTGTGAGGTCTTTTGTTTTAGCTCGAAAGATCTCAAGATAAATTATCTTTGGCTTTCTCTCAAAGTTTTTCGTGAGCGGATCAAGTCTAGCTATACCGAGAATGCATACACAAGACGATAGAGACGAGAATCAATGCAACCCCCCGCTATCTATTCATGTCTATGAGTGCTCTATGTCGTGTTCATCTTACCCTTCGAAAACGCTATGATTCAGCTCTACTCCCATATCTTTAGCCATCTTCTTCATGTGATCCTCCATATCGTCTTCCATCCCCTTTCCTCTTCCCATCCACTGCTTCACTTTGCTCGCATAGAAGTATACGTCACTAGCAAAAAGCACCATGCGGAACACCAAGTGCCTGCCGTAGTTCCTCCACCGCTGGCTCCATGGCAGCTCTCGATCTTCCGCCAGCGCTCTGCTAGCCCAAAACCCTGTGATCTTGATACGGTTTACAGGCGTGCCAAGATACTGGTTGTTCCCCTGAACAATACGCATGTTGCGACCGATGAATATGAGCTCCTTTGGCCATTTCTCCTCATCGGAGAGAATTTCACGGACGCCCTTTCGCATTGCCTGCTGCATTTCGTACTGGCGCTTGCGCTTCTCGCCCTCGCTTAGGCCCTTGATGCGCTGACTAGTGCTGCGGTCGCCTCCCTCGTATGGGCGCATCATGGTAGCGCTGGCGAAAAGGTCGGCGTTGTTGATGCCCCAATTCTGGACGACGGATTGGAGCGTGGCGTTGTCGAACGTCATAAGAGATTTCCAGAAAAGGGAATATTGGTGGCGAAACGTAGGATTCATGCGAATATAAAGGCCATGGTCGATGAGCACAAGTTCAGAGTGGCCCGATGGGAGTCGCCGGATGAAGATGTTCCCTGGGTGAGGATCGCAATGGACCCAGCCCCAGAGAAACATTTGTGCAGAGAAAAGATCAACCATGGTTCTCATTACCTCTGATAAAGACAGACCAAGGCCACCTTCGTTCTTATCTCCACGCCACCAAGTGCGATCAGGCTTGAGGTGTTTGGCTTCGGAGTCCTGCTGGAGGAGGTTGGGCATATGATGAGGGTCGAGAGGTGTACCGTGCGATCCAGGACTGCCTTCTCTCCAACCACCTAGCCAAGGTTTTGTGATGCCATCTTTGTCCCATAGCCTGACTCCTTCGATCCATTCGGCCGTCATTATTCTCTTGGAAGAGAGCTCCCTGTAAACTTTGGGAATATAGACACGGTTGCGCAAACGTGGCTCGCCGGCGATTAGCTTCGCCATACGCTCGGAATTGTCAGCTTCGTTCTGAAAATCTGTTTCAAGCATCAGACGCTCAGTGATGTAAGGGACGAGAGCGTAAAGTGGCAGGTCAAACCACCACGTGTAGACTCTTGTAACAACCTTGAATGCCCACAAGTCCCAACCGACCTGTGCCGCTATCTCCCTTTTTTGAATCTTGATCGCCACCTCACTGCCATCCTTTAATCGCGCCCAATGTACTTGGGCTACGCTGGCACTGGCTCGGGCAGTCTTTTCCATAACACCTTTTTCCGGGTTTCCGTCAAATGATATTCCGAATACCTCTTCCGGAGATTTCCCAAAATCTTCTCTAATCACACGGTCCACCTCCTCCCAGCTGTTTTGCGGTGCATCGTCAAACATTTTGCTAAACATTTTCTGAAATTGAGGCGGGAGGATGGCAGATTGCATGGCGATAGCCTGGCCGATCTTGAGATAGAGGCCACCATTGGCACGAAGAACGTCATTGAGCCTCTCTGCACTTCTCCGATGGACATCGACTGCTGAGTCCGCAAACCAGGGATTCTCCCGGAAATTTATCTTGTAGTCTAGAGCAGTGATCACAGCCACTCGAAAAGTTCGGACACTGCGGATGATAGCGGAGTGGTTGTAGTTCTTATCAGCCGCATATACTACGGCTGAGGCAAAGAAGGCATATGCGAACCGTCGAGACCATTTTCGAAGGAGCTTGTATTCTTTTGCTGGTGAGGGTGGCCCTAGAGACGAAGGAGTTGGAGGGACAAAGCTCGGTTGGAGGCGCTCGGTGTTGATGGATCGTGAGTAATTTGTGCGCTTCAGGGTTGGTGTCAATGAGCCTTTCTTCAACTTTAAGAAGCATCTTGTACAGAGCTGCATCGGAGAGGCCATACAAGTTCCAGAAAAGACCTGCAGGGTGGGGAGGAAGAGGAGGAGTCCTCCCTTTCTCCCGGTGTCGCCAGAATCGTCCGCATCATGGATCGGCGCCGAAAAAATGACTAGAGGCTGGACGCCAAGCGCCGAGATCCGTCATTTCTTCAATCTTCTCCCCGTCCTCACCTTACAATAAGATGCTTGCTTTGCATCGAGTATCGAGAAGTTTCCGACAATTACATTAACAGGCAGAGCTCTCCCAATCATAGGCTAACCCAATCATAGGCTAACGCATCTCCGGGGTAGAGCGCGGACGCTCTAAACGGCATCAATGTGTCGTGTGCCCTCTCAATCCTCACATTCCAGCGCTCAAACTACGTTGGCTGCAATTCCTAAACCCTGGTAACGGTTGTGAGCGCATCATGGTCCCTCTGTGCAGCACTTGTTTTGCCTATCAGCTGGAAGCCAGGCCTTAGTTAGGGTGATCCGAAGCTGCCCAAAATACCTGGCCCGGATTTTGCTCTAGAGTCCGATCCTATGTCAAGCCAATGACTTCTTATCAGATGCTCTGGCGGGGCTATGATGCTAGTATTGGTAGTGGATTCGTAGCAATCGATAACATTATTGAAACCACTCCAGGCCGCGGCTGGGAAGATATGTGGCATTAAGCGACCATCTCAGACTGATACGAAAGCGATTTGTGATGACAGAGTTTTACAGCGAGGTCGGTGGTCTATCCGAGACAACAGCGTCTCTGGGAAGGACGAAATGTCATGAGGCGACATATTGAGAGAGCCCTCAAGCGCTCTAGGTCGATACGTGAGAAGGCACTCATTACTACTATCTATCTAAATAGCCGAGCTTCCGCTTCAACACCGTAAACAGAAGCAACCCCTGCAGCCAGGACGGAAAACCCACTGGCATACATCGGATAACTAGTATTAAGAATCAGGAACGGTACCTCGTCAAAGATTGACCAGGGGCCCAACTAGCAGCTTTGTATGATTGCTATATTTGCTTTCATCTCATCTATTTCTCGTCGATCACGTTGTTGGTCTGCTGACATGACTGCTAAACGTGAAGTTCGACTCAATAGTCCTGGATAGAAGATGGGATTCAGGTTCTACGGTCCCTCGGATAAGCGACGTGAGAGATTAAGATCTTGCGACCAGAAACACGAAACGACCAACCACGTTGACTCTATATGGAAGTATTGAGAGATATTCGCGAGCAGGCGAATGGACTAACCGGTGGTGTAGCCACCACTGACGATGGGGCGGCAAGGCCGAGCATCAGGCTGAGACCGCACGGGCCAACGAACAGCGAATAAGCCAAGCGAAGGACTCGTTTGCCGTATTCGTATCGTACCAGAGTCTGCCCTGCTTCAGCCTCGTGCAACCACCCATCAGTTTCAGGGTCTTGAAGGGTAATCTGGCCCAAGCCTGGTCCTCTTGGAAGTCTCGAACTTCTAGACTTGATACCTGCAACGCTCTTTGAAATTGATCGCTCCAATCGTACGGACCAAGGAGCATGCCTAAAGCCTTGCAATGGCTGTCGACGATCTGAGATAGCATGTTTTCTTAAATCCAATGCCCGCAAGAGAAAAACCCTCTCCTTTCCGACTTCCATGGTCCCTTATGCCTCTGTTTATCATTCCCGCATCCTGAAGTTCAGCTCTCAAGTTATTTATTTTGTTGTGCTCTTGGGATACGAAATACGACTGCCCTCTCAATCTCGATATTTATATCTTCTCGAACAAGTGAAATTGAACATGTATTAATATCATCGATCGCAATCTCAGAATCTTCTGCGATCATCTGCTTAGCTATAGCTGCTGCCAAAATGCCTCCTCCTGAAGGACTAGGTAACGCTGCACCACTACCCGATGAACAATTTAGCGCTCTAACACCTATCAGAGGACAACTCCTACTTTATATACAAACCTACACCGGGCGTACCTGTAACCTTTGCCGTTCTTTTCCTCATCTCTGGTCTCCTCCATATCTATCAGAACAATCTTCGATACAAGTCTCCCCGGATTGGGTTCCTGCTACCCTGGTCCGCAGCCATTTTTGTCGCCGGTTTCATCTGTCGCGAAATTGCCTGCCATGATCGCAATTATACCCATCTTGGAATATTTATCGCAGCGAATGTCCTTGTGTTTGCCGCACCGCCGGTGTATCAGGGAGCTGATTACTTTATCATGGGGCGTGTGCTTTACTATATCCCGTACCACTCGCCTATCCATCCGGGACGGGTGATATCGACTTTTATTAGTCTCGATACAATTGTATGTTTTCCTCATTTCAACTATTCTATCCGGTCGTCCTCAACGCCTTCCTCCGCCGAGTAATTGACCCCAATTTTAGATCGAAGCTCTCACCGGCAACGGCGCAGCCTACGCCTTCAACTCCTCCCTCCCTGCTTCAAGGCAAAGGATGGGTCTCGACATAATCCGCGCCACACTCCTCCTCCAAGTCGTCAGCTTTCTCGTTTTCTTATCTTTGATCGTTTATTTTCATAGGCAGTGTCTCCGCACGGGAGTGTTTGCCCGAAATTTACGGATCGTCATCTATACACTTTACGGCTCTTGCTTCTTGATCTTGTTGAGGAATTGCTTCCGTACAGCAACAAGCTTCTACCATTTTGACTCAGCCGTCAACCGGTCTGAGGCATGCTTTTATGTGCTGGAAGTTGTGCCCATGTTGGCAAATAGTGTGTTGATGAATGTATGGCCTCCAGCGAAGTATCTGCCAAGTAATCACAAGGTATATCTAGCAAGGGATGGGAAAACAGAGTTGGAAGGGCCGGGCTGGGTAGACAAAAGGTCTTTCTTGTTGACCTTTCTCGACCCAATGAACATAGGTGGCTTGATCAAAGGCACAGATCGGAAGACAAAATTCTGGGAGCACGATGGCATTACTTCTGAAGGAAATAGCAGAGAGGCAAAGATTGAGACTCCCCATGTGTAAGGTATTGCTGAGATTGGACGAGTGGAAATTTTCATCCAATAAGGTTGTACAATGAGGTTGTATCACCTATGTCTCTTTATCTCCAGCGCGTACCTCTTTTTGAACAGTTGCTTGCGTCTCAAAATCTTTATTTCAAGGACAAAGTTCCTTCCATCTACTAGCGGCCTCTAATATCTGGAGAAGGTGTCCCCAAAGACAGAACCTCTTGAAATGTGCTAGCTGTAGGCTGTTACGGTGCTAAAACAGACGGTAGACGGCGAACGGATTCTAGGAATCTACCTCAAGCGCATACTAGGACGCTTTAGAGCAGCAAGAACTGCTCTGCTGCCACTGTTATGAGTTGGATGTTAATTTCAATGGATATACCGTTACTTAGCCTAGCCTTTTGGCTTAACACTATGGTGACCTACGCCTTAAAACAGAGCGGAAATAGTGGAGAGCTTAAGACATCAGTAAGAAATTGAGCAACGGCTATTATAGACAGCGAATGGGATGTCCTACTTATCATCTTCCGTTACCTGCGTCCTCATTACCTGGTCAGAGTGTCCTAAGAAGGTCTTTGCCCAAAGTCGCCGCCAAAAGGACGGCCGGTGTAGAGCCGATCTGATATTGGGTCGTTGCCTCTTAGATCCGCATGAGCCCCTCAAACTTCGTAAGAGGAAGTGCTGCATACACATCCTTGACCGCGGTGCTGATCAACAACATCGATCTCAGTTCACTCCGAGGAGCCTCAGTGGGCCTGTTAGGGTAGAGAATATCTCTGCGTCCTTCTGATATCGAGCGTATCAGCTCAAAAAAGAATTGTACAAGAGGTTGCCAGAGCGCTGCTGGACACTGTGTGAATACGGAAAGGATTGCACATGTGCAGCTGAATTGGGATGGCGGATCAACGCCCAGACCTGTGGCTCCCTTTAATGCCGTGAAATCAATCTCTTTGACATCGTAGAAGGTAGGACGATATTGCCCATCAAAGCAGACAGGAAGTGCTAGGGCAGAGACGTATTGACGCGCTTCATTCACTTCAAAAAAGCTGTGTATTTATTTTCCACATCTGGAGACCCTCTTAATCCGGACTCGCCTCATTTCAAGAAAGTGTTGAAGAAATGAGAGAAGCATAGGTACTGATTTCAAGCATAGTTAGAGACTAGGTACTGGACAAGGCAATCGGATATGTGAGAGATCATCAAAGCGAGACATCCTGGATCGATCAGAAGAGTATTCCTAGAAGCTACATCAATTTCTACTGGTACAGTCCATCTCTGAAGAGTGGTAAAATTGACGTCCCGTTCTCGCGGAGGGGGTAAGCTAGTTTTATTCGGCAATGCGGACAAGATGGTTTGAATGTAGGAAGAACTACATAATTGACGTAAGGTAGATCCTCTTATCAATGTGTGAGCGTTTTTTTTGAGAAATGTGAAATTCAATGATCTTAGGATTCGGAAATGCTAGTCAATTAGTGTACATCCAGTCGATAAGTAGATTCATTTTCAAGAATTAATCTGCCACATAGCTTGAAAACATTGACGAGCACCTGTGTTCGCAGATGTGGTATGCGACCCTAAGTCACGCAGTCCAATAAACTTCAGATTCCACCTCGTTAATGCTGCCGCAAAGATCTGCCCAGCAAATATCGCGATTTATTTTGAGTCCACGGTCGGCTCTATGTTCAACGCGTGTTTCATATTTGCCAGCTCTAAGAGTAGAATGAATTGACACGAAACAGCAGAGACAGCGTACAGAGCAAACACCTGTAGTGCTTCCAGAGCACTAATAAATACTAAGGAAGATAAAACCAGTATTCCGTAGATCATGTGGATGACTGCGCAAACGGATGCTATCCAGAACAAGATCTCTGAGGGGATGGTGTCCTTGGTCGTTCTTATTGATTTGAAGGTCTGGGATTGAAGAATTGATTTGAACGACAGTCTCAAATATCCTCCCAATCGTACTCGGATAGCGATCATACCCCAACCATGAACAACAACAGCAAGCATGCTCCAAGCCAATGGCATGTAAAGGGTCGCACATCGCCAGCCAGAAATGGTTCGCATGTCCGTGTCAATGGAGTTACGAATATTATTGTAGACAGCTGCGCCAGCTATCAGGTACGTAAAAGCTCCAAATGATACTCGAAAAAGAACAGGCTGACGTACAAGCCAGCTTGACCACGCTCGAGAAATTGTTGAACACGGTCCGCTGAGGGGTTCGGAAACGTCCACATTCTTAAACGCTCTCGATATATTGATAGCTGGCGATCCTATAGCAAGAAGAAGCGCCAACAGTGGTCGGTACGTCGACAGAACAGTGACCTCAGCGATAGTTGGCCCAATGACCGCTAAGGTAACTGGTACAAGGCCTAGAAGTACCTGGGCCGAAGCGAAGTTGGATTGGATCGTGCCTGTAACGTTCTCAAGAATGCAATCGGCGGCGCACGCGCACGGTGACTTGCAGCGTGTCCGATTGCTATGGATGTAGTCGCTTAGCTTCTGCTGGCAAGGCCCTTCTACTGCTTGGATCCAGTGGTGTTCGTATTGCGGAAACCAGTGCTGGAACTTAGTTCGGTGGATCGCGTAGGTGGCATGCGTCAGAAGCAAGAAAAAGAACCATGTGAGCCTCATGTCAGTTGCAGGACCAGGCTGAACAGGCACTTGCACCGTTAGTGGCCGGTTAGAGTTGTGAATTTATGACCGAACTCGAATAGAGACCATATAAAATTGGAACATAGTAAGAAAACCTTCTATTTGATAGACTTTTAGGTACTACCCTGATTGTAGTTTCTGAATGAACGTTTGACATTCTTAACAATTGGAGCCTGCCGGCGCTTATTGTTTGTGTCACTGTAAACGTCCCTGTCATTGTGATAGGATCAAGTACCCTGTATCTGGGCTTGCATGGACCGGATTGGGTCGGCATGGTTGCGCCTGAACCAATTCAAAACGCCACAAAAAAGAAAAACCAAAAACAAAAGACATTTACAGCAAGATAAATGATATATCTTCGGCGGCAAGGAGGCTTGGCATACAATTCCGACATGAAGAGCGGCTACCAGGGGTGCGGCGGAAAGTGCCGTCGAGGCTAATTTAGTAGGTAGATGTGGCTCGTCAGGGGTTGCGATCTTGCATAAAGTCGTTGAGCATTCTTTCATAATTCGCAGTAGTTATCAAAATTGAAGAATATGAAGTGCAACGCCCGTTGGGTCTGTAACCGTCAGGATGGCACAAATAATTTTCAATTTGCGTTGATGCCCTTCCTCACATTTGAGATGCCTTGTTCGGTGGCAGGGGAAGAACGGGAAGAACGGTCCGCGCTATGCCAGTTTGTCTAGCTGCAATCTATGAGATGGACATTGATAATCCTACGCGCGAAGGCCTGCAGGACGAATGTTCTCGAAGTCTAAAGAACACTGGTGCTCCCAAGCGGCCTTATGAAAGATGGAGAAGAGGATAGAGAGCCTAATAAATGATGTTGAAATTAGAATAGGAGCGTGATAACGCGCAGCTACTGACACGGATGGAGGATATTGTGTGATAGTAAAATCAACAAATACTGTCTAACAACTAGTTTGGATGCCTACTACTCGGATCTTAAAGTTCTCGCTGTTCGTAGTCATTACCATTGTCCTTCGTCTCTCTACCCTTCTTCAAGCTCAAGAACAGGGATTGCTTTCAGGCCAGTGAAAAAATTGTGTGAATATTATTTCAAGCTGTTCAACAAGTATGCGAATTTTGATTGAAATAGTACAAGCCACACTGGGTTTGCTGATGGGGTAGCTCGTTATTTGACATTATAAAACATCTTCGCACAACCGATTCCACCTGATTCTTCATTCCCTCCAGAAGAACAAGCATAAAATAGGAAAGAGCATCTCTTGGGTCCAGTTGGCATATACGTATGATAGTACCCAAGCTTGAAGTAGGAGTGGAAGACGGTTCTGTAGCATAGTAAGATGGCTGATGTAAGGCTATCACCAAATCTAATATCAGCTCCGCACAATTATTACCGGGTGTCCTTTTTGACCCATAGTTTCTGAACCCCGACTTTATTCACAGAACAATCCTATTAGCCCAATAAGCGCTGCCGCTCCAGGTCGCAGGGAGAAAATCCCGCACCATGGCATTATCGACTATCTGTGTGGGAAGGAGTACTATTATCAACGTTCAATTTATCTGCTTGCAGAATTGTGTCCCCTTCCATCTCCACCATAGGGATCCATTTTTTCTCCTTCCCTCCAACTTCATGTCTACCACTATCAGAGGCTAATTCGGAAGTCTGCTTGCTGTCAAGCTCTGTAGGCTGAGGTATTTGTGGGGATCGGGAAAGCTCGGGTGGGCTCGGCGGTGAAGACGGGGTTTGATTCGGGTTGCCCTGACGTCGTTTTCGGCGGCGATGGAGGAAGAAAAGGAAGACACTGCCAGCAACAATTAGGAGGAAGAGTACCGTGCCGACGACGGAGAGTGCAATCGCGGTGGACGAGACACCGGAGGACTGTTTCTCAGGTTGCGGGGAGCTGCTAGGAGACGTTTGGAGGTTTGGTGTTGTCGGTGTTGGTGTAATACTCGAGGTCGAGGATGTTGATGATGATGAAGTTGTTGATGCTAGTGTTGTTGAAGCTGTTGATGACCAGGGATGGTTCGAAGCCCACGAGGCTACCCATGGAGGTGGAGAACCTGAGAATGGGAAAGGTCCAGGGAAGTTTGAGAACGGATTTGAGGAATTTGTTGCCATGTGCTACGTTAAAATTCCGCACGATGAAGGAAAGGTACAAAAAGTACCAGAGGCGAGGTGCCACAACTGAGAATGCATTGCATGTCCTACAGCAGAAGATGTTAGCACCCTCGTTTTCAAGAGCTGGCAGGCCACCCCAGCCTCAAGGTCATGGGGGGCAGCAGTAAGCATTGTTATTCCCGTTAGAAGGGTATGGCGTTCTGCGAGAGGTATAGCCTTGGCCAATTGTGCTGGTCAATGAGGTAGGGTATGATTGAGGCTGCGAGGAGTTGATTTCAGCCCCTACATTCTGGGCTGAAATTGGCTGCTGCGGATGGGGTCGCTCGACCAAGAACGGCAGTTGAGGAGGATCATCAAGACCTTGTACCGCTCGGGTAGACGAGCCGCTGCAGGTATACCGCTTAGGTGGGAGGACGACGGGATCTTGCAGATCCCTCGGCGGGGCAGTGCCTCTAAGGAAACAGTTTAGTGGATCACCATGCCCACCCACCGACAACACAATCTGTATTCTCGGTTTTGAAGAAGATTGGAGATCGAAGGTACTGCGCGGTTCCATCGTTCACATCATTACTAGTAGAACGTCCTACATCGTGCTCTCCTTCGGGTGGCAATTGGTAGAAACTACATGCGCTCAATATCTCGGAAGGCTCCCTTTCTACTTTGGAAACGAATGAAGGTACGTCATATCTTAGCTGCTAACTCCTCTTTTGACGACTTCGTTCTATGCTCTTTCAGTTGTATAGTACTGGTAGCAGTGACGGCATCTACTTCAAATCGATACTGTACATAGAGCGAGGTGGTATGGTTTAGCAAAGCGAGGCTGGAGTACTGGTGGTGATACAGCAGTAAACCGAGCAACAGTGCCTTTCATTATCGGTCGATCCTTCCATCTCATTAGTGTTGTCACGGTAGGTATCTCCTAAGTCTAAAACCTGAAATGGCTGATCTTTGCCTTCGTTAAATTCCTTCGTCAATTCAGTACCGAGATGAGAGAGATTTTGAGAAGCCTGCTTTAGATTGATAAGCAGACCTTTAATCTACCTGAATTTAAGAGTCTTACTACCAGTACTTTAAAGCCGTCCCTCATCGGCCACTTTAATGGGACGACGCTTTATAAGACACTGCTTTGAATGCATCGCATTTCGGCACTTTTTGCGCTCACTACGTACACTACTTATGACCATTGGGTCCTGCCTGATGAAATTGCCAAAAGTCTACAAGACTATATTCATGTTGCTCTGGATAGACCAAGCTTTTCGATGAACTACACTATTTGCGTCATTAATTGCCGTTCTGAAGTTCTTGCGATTCATTCTAGCGTGCTCAACGTACGTCTTCCTTTGCGGAACAGCGCACTCGAGAGAAGCCGCTGCATGAATTCCTTCGCTTATCGACCTAGAAGACTTGTCTAATGCACATGTGGTCGATGTCGTGCAGGCGAGACAGCCCACGAAGGTTAGAAATTTCCAATAAGCTTGGAAGATACCTTGCATTCTTAGTAAAGGGACGTTTCGATTGCTTTGGTGTTGACGGATGGGTAGTCGTTACCGTCGTCTTCCTAGACCGACATTTCTCACAATATCATAATGGTCTCTCCGCTTCCGAAGAGATCCCTCTTCGCCTCGGAAGATGTTAAAATATCGTAAGGACAACGTCTTTCACAGCCTCATCCAGAGCTATGAGATAGGGATTCTGCTGGCGAGAACAGCCTTCAGGGTACAGCTTACCTGCTCTCGCGTTGCATTAGCGCTCGCGGAAGCGCCCCATCCTAAACTTTCGGCGCCACGTGTAACGCTACTGCTCGATGGTTTAAGGCGTCAACTGCGCACTACTATTTTGCTCGACCCGCCTGGCTGGAAAACGCCAGCATACCCTACCAGTGCATGGACGGCCTGGAAGAGTCGAGATTTGTTTGCTTTTGAGGAATCGGCTGCCGAGCCCACCCTCAAAATCTTTGGGTGCGCTGGAAAATCCGAAGCTCCTTTGCTTTCATGCTTGGGCTATCTGAACCCATTAATCACTCTGAGCGGTCGGAGGGGTCTCGGTCGGTTGCCTTGCAAGAGCCGTTGGCTTGAAGAGAGAGCCGCCAAGAACCTACGTGTAAAGCGGCTTTGCCTCTATGGAGCCATTATTGGCGTGGTTACTGATAGACAATACTTCTTAAAGATAAAGCTCAACCAAGCATTCGAATTGTGCCGGAGAGTGACACCGTCGTTATGATAAATGTGAGCTCATGCCCTTGGATTCAGCAAATTGGTGGGATAGCCACGCCTTCTAAGTCTTTGCGGAGCTGGTTTCTAGACAAATGTCTGCTATGTAGATGATGGCTGCCCGTACTACTTCTTGTGCATCAAGAAATAAGGGATCTCCTGCGGCAAGTCGGATCGGAACTTTGGAGTCGAGGTGCAACGATTGCTACCGTTGTGAAACCACCTTATCCTTGTCTCTAACTCTATTTTACCCTTTTCTTTTCCTTGTCTTGTTCACACTTCTAAATCCGCCATCTCTCACCCTACAAACCTGAACTGTAACGAAGTTGATCTCGGCTGCACATCCACCAAACAAGGTGTCAAATCCTAGCGGTCTCTACATGCATCTTAGAATACGAACGGCGCAACCCATTCTAACAATACCAAAATCTCCTTTTCGTATTCTTTGCAGTATATGAGGCAAACTTATGCGTCCGATGTAGACTCCCACGCTCCTGGGCGGAACTGTCACCTCAGTAACACTGGGACCCAAAACGGCTCTGGCTTCTACGACACCCCGCACAACGACGTGGGCCCAAGAAGCCGCGTCATGGTGCCATTACGGCAAGTGAGAGGACGAACGCGAGGTCGGCGGAAGTGTTTGGAATACCAGGCAAGGTCACAGAGAAGATGCAGAAAGCCATGAGTAATGCGGGAATCCTTGGATCTGCTTTCGAGCGCATGCAGCTTTTACTCTCAAGACAGGACACGGGAAGGTCAAGAGGGTCTGATATATTTCCTCTGAAGGATGTCTTCATGGAATGGTACGATTCAAGCGCTTTTTTATTAAAGTTGCATTTGGAAGAGCTGTCGGATAATTCTCTCTGGGAAGTAAACTTCGGGACCGGTGGACATCAAGACGGGCCGCTTTTCTGCCTGATAAGCTTCAAGATGTTAGAGGTCACTTTGAATGCAAAAGAAGATTGCTATGGAATCACAGAACTCGCAGCACAATGAGCCATCTGTGTTGTACTTGAGAAGGGAAGAACAAACCTCCAGAAAACTGTAAGATACACCTCGTTAGCGCCTCGATAGACTCTGTTCCACATCTGGGGCCAGGCTCTGGCTTCTACTCCGTCCAAATGAACGAGTCCCACGAGAACACTAACTTGGATATGGTGGCATGCCTGGATCGCGAGGGCGGACGAAGGATGAGATGGACGTTTTAGAACGCACGAACTTTGCAGGGGCGGATTTAGCGGTCGGAGTTTATCACCATATCGACCCATTACAAATCCCTCCAGGATCATGCGTTTCTACCTGCAG
Source organism: Pyrenula massariospora (assembly GCA_021030905.1). Taxonomy (NCBI): domain Eukaryota; kingdom Fungi; phylum Ascomycota; class Eurotiomycetes; order Pyrenulales; family Pyrenulaceae; genus Pyrenula; species Pyrenula massariospora. Next base: position 207,186 of record JAGFMI010000031.1, read on the forward strand.
TGCGCTTTATTTACTAGCTTGTCTAATCTACAACAAAATAGTCTGAACCTAATAATGTGTCGGCTCCGAGCTGGATTTTCGGATCCGTGTGTCTACCATATGTATGGGACACAATGGGTAGGATTTCTTGTTTTTCGATGCGAATTGGTAACCGTGCTATCTTGCCGTACCTACAAAGGCCCTCAAGCCCCAGATCTTCCCGGATCTACTTTTTCAAAATTTGACATCTGTTCGCTAAGCTCTCCTTAAACCTCAATCTCAAGTCCACATATAGAATGGCGCCCAGAAAGTCTATTATCTTCGGCCCAACTGGCCAGGTTGGGGCTGCGACAACCCGCGCAGTCCTCGAAGCCGGGGCGCTAAAGGTTGTTCTCGCTATGCGAGACCCCCAAAAACATATCAAAGACCTCGACGACGTTGATCAGGACTCATTAGAGCGCGTCCAAGCCGACCTTTCGCAGCCTGATACCGTCCGGGCTGCTGTTCAACAGACAGGAGCAAAAACCGCGTTCATCTACCTTGCCTTCGCTGCACCAAACCATATGAGGGGCACAGTCGAGGCACTTAAGGAAGGAGGGGTGGAATTCGTCGTTTTCTTGAGCAGCTTCAGCGTGAGAGACGACCCAAAGACGGTGACACAGGAGGAAATCATACCCTATGCACACGCACAAGTGGAGATCAACCTCGAGGAAGTGTTTGGGAAAGGGCACTACGTGGCCGTCCGCCCGGCCTTTTTTGCAAGCAACGTACTCAGGTGGGTGCACGAAGCGAAGTCCAGCGGGGAGGTAAAAATTCTTTGTCCAGATGTGAAATTTGATGGCATCTGCCCGGAGGATATCGGGGCTGTCAGTGGGGTGTTGCTTGCAAGCGAAGATGGGAGGGAATCTGCTCCGAAGCTCTGTGGTCCTCAATTGATCTCGCAGAAAGAGATGGTTGTTCTTATTGGAGCACGGTTATTAGGAAAGGAGGTTCAGGTGGGAGCTGCAACCGAAAAGGAGGGTTTGGAGGGGTATATTTCTGCGAAAGTTCCCGAGCCTGTAGCGAGGTACCTGGTCAAAAGCCTTGGACGGGCGGCTTCTGGAGAAGTCGACCAGTACGCAAGTCCTATTTACGAGCCAGCAGTGGCTAATATCCGTAAGTACTCTGGAAAAGAGCCCATGACATTTTCGCAGTGGGTGGATAAGAACAGGGAAAAGATTCTCGCTGCTTAACGAGTACGCCGGAGCGAGGGTTGTGCTTGAATGAGCAGATGACTACTACGACATCTTTGTATGGTAAATTCGTCTGAAAGATGCCTATAGCTTCCTATTGTGGATTGATTACAGTACAATGAAACCGATAGCTGAGCGTGAACATTTCACGCAAAATCCGCCCTATGATCATGTCCAGGCAATTTTCAGCGCCCTTCTCCTATGGTTTCTTTCCTTATTGAGTTTAGCGTATTTTCGAAAGGCTCCGCAAACAGCGGGTTTGTTCTCAATTCTACAGAAAAGGCCGTCAAAAATCAATGGTTTAGAGGTTGCTATTGATAGTTTAATTTCATTTCTCTTGGCTTATGCCTAGAAAGTATACCTTATGCCTGACTACCTAAGGCACTACCACCGCAGCTACCTTCCATTTTCGAAAACATGGCTATCACTTCCCATCCTCCCTTCAGTACCTCATTCATATATCCGTCAACTTCCCATCGCCACCTACCTTCTACAAACACTCCTACCTCCATCAAAACCATCATTGCAATCTCTTCTCTGTCAGTTCCATCCCCTCACACACCATGCCTGTCAGCCCTCCTGAGCCAACCGAGTTCTCCGCTTGGGCCTCTGTCTGGCGCGCCTTCGTCTCCCACATGAATGCGACGCTGCCGGAGTCGCAGTTTCAGAATACCTGGTCGCGCATACACGACCCAGCGGGCGACCTGCATGCCCTTGTCGCGCGGGATGATAAGAGCGGCGCCATCGTCGGGCTAACGCACTACATTTTCATGACCCGCTCGTGGAAGGCTACTCCAGTTTTGTATATGGACGGTGCGTAAAGATTTTTTTGGATTTATCTTTGTTGCTTCAAAAGGGGATTTTTGGCGATGTGCAAAGTTTTATGCTCTCTGGTTTATTGGTTGCTTTTCCCTTCGGACCTTATTTCCATTTCTCCTGTTACCTGGCTAACCAAGGCGAAATAAGACCTCTTCGTCCTCCCTGAAGCAAGAGACCGTGGCTACGGAAAACAGCTCCTTCTCGCCGTGGCGGCTGCCGGCGCGGTAAAGGGGTGTGATTGTCTACATTGGACCACTGGGCATGGCAACACTCTTGCTCAGCGCTTGTACGATGGACTTGCGACGAGTGACTTACGTTGGTATGTTATGGAGTTACCATTCAAAGGGAAGACAAACGATAGTAGAGCCGGAGAAGAAGATGGGACTGGAGACTGAAGATGGACTGAAGGAAGGGGAAGGCTGAACGCAGATCATAAATTTGAGGAACCGTTGCAACTGAAATCAGACCTGGAATCCGAGCTGGTAGAGATGGGTAATTTCTAGCTTGTGAGTAAAAGGTGTGGGAAGTTAAATTTGAAGCTGTTCTTTTAGATCTCTAGGTCAAGCTGTCGTTTTCAAGGCCCTTTCTGTGATCGCGACAGGTGTATCCCGAATACGAGCACTTAGAGCTTCTCGGATAAGATGGGCTGCATCATCGATGGAGCGTTTGGATAATCCGAAGTAGATATTGTAATGGAACATAAGGATGTGTTAAGTTTCCAATTTCCAATGCATTGATCTGCCAAGGCATCTGACCGATCCACGTGCTTTAAAAGGAAGTGCCTGGCGATTCTCCCCTGATCAGTTATGCTTTTTAATATCTTAAAATTTTATGTTCAGGCAGTCGTTGTAGTAGATCTCAAATAGAAAATCAGTCATTTAAACTCAAGAATTGGCTGGAAAGTTTTCTCTATGATACCCGATCTTGCATCATCATTATGAATCTTATCTCGGGGGGTTTACTTTTTAATCGAGCCCGACCTATGTTTGTCACTTGCTCTTCTCGTTACTGAACTCTTCCTCTAATTCTCTCACTATATCCATGAATCGGCTCGCGCTGATAGCGGTCAAGATATGCCACCATCCATGTAACTCAAACAGCCAGGCCCAAGGGAGTCCGACCGATTCTCTGAGGTTTCTGAGCTCTGTACAATACTCAAGGTCAACATTCCAAAGGACATAACCAACTATAAGTAGAAAGAGAGCTTTGCGCCCCTGCGCTCTCCATCTATAGCGCTTAGCTTCTGGTAACTCAGGTCTCAACCAATGAAAGAGGTAGATGACCCGTAGGGTTAAGAGAACCATGATACCGGCAAATGCTGTTGCGTGGTAGATTATTTTTCCAGTCCAAATATAGAAGATCGAAAAGAGTGAAAAGGCAATGATCAAGCTGATGTTGATAAGTCGAGCGTTGGTAGTCGAATGTCGAGCTGTTAAAGTACCTTGGAGAAGTGACCAAGCAAGACCGAGCATGGCGAGCTCATCGGCGAACTGAAGGGTATGGCGGAGGGACGCATGGAAAAGGAACGATGAGATGCCGAGGACCAGCAGACAGATAGACATAGAGTCTGATTTTGGCGCGAAAAGGCCATTGCTGCCAGAGCTGTACATTTGCCGAAGAGCAAAGTAGACTAACAGTGCTGGTGTCAGTGTCAAGAAGAATCGTCTCTCAGAATCTCTGACGATCCGAACATGTCTACTTAGTTCGTTGACCAGGCTGGAGGCGGACATACCGTAGGCGAGGTTTGTCAATGTGTTGATAAATTCGGCAAAATATCGAGTAATGCTGTAGTCTTCCTCGCAAAAACTTTTCTTCGATCAGCCCTGCGACATTCAAAAGACATGAGGTGCTGCTTACTTTGCAGTGCTTGTTGGCGGGCTCCACGCTCCGTTCAATGCGTGACGATCGCCAGCAAAGTGGCGGTTGTGGTGACCCATCTTGAATATCTTCCGACTTCCGTGGAGTCTAAACCATTCGGTGCTCGGAAAACCCCTCTCGTCGTTTTCCCTTACTGTGTTGTGCTTCGGATCGTCCCTAATAGAAAAGCTCGTGTGCACCTAGCTGAGGTAGAAAACTGTGGAGTTGGAAGAATTGTCAGCCGATTCTGCGCGTTCTGACCCACGGAATACAGGGCCTGGTAGGGCAAGAAATTACTAGGTAAAAGACTTGGCGCAACACACCTCGGCCTACCTATCGCTCTTTTCTTATAGCCACCACACATCAACATCAAATATTGCATATATCAGTCGAAAACGAACAATATAGAGAGTCCTCGAAACTTTTACTACCTGCGGAAAGATGACGTTAGTTGCGCAGGGATCTGATGTATGCAGAGGTGTCTTATTGTTCGCCGATTAGGAGTTGAGATGAGGGTGGGCGCTCAAAGAATTAACACTATTTCCCATGACTATATCAGATCAATACTCGGTCTGAGAGACCTATCGGACATCGCGTTATTAGCATCCACAATAAGAACTATGAGCTTGAAGTTAGCGTTCTGATGGAGAAGGTTATTAATTAGTATTCTAAAGGACAATGCCTCTGCTCACGTAACGGAATACACTACAAATCCGGCTACAGAAATAAAGAATACAGGGAGTTATTGAGACAGATAGTGCTCCACGGTAGGCTCTTGATTTTATTGCTCCCGAAAAGGGACGAAGATTTATTAAATCTGTAAATAATGCTAAAAAAAAAGGAGCTGAAGGGTCGGAGCTACGCTTGAATATATAACTTAAGACATTAGAACAGGCGTATAAGAATGAAAGCGTATTTCTCAGGACGATATTGGGGATCACTAGGACTGTCTTGCAATGGTCTTTTCGGAAATTTAAGCGCCGCCATTGTGATGTTGAATTCTTGTGGGCTACTGTTGCAGCACACTTAATGTTGTTTGGTCTATTTAGAAGGATCTGGAGCTAAACGTAAGAAGAAAGGAGGGATGGGTTGAGGGGAATGAGAAAAAGTGTGTGCAAGCCTTTTGTCATAATGACCTTCTAGTCTACCTTCGCTGTATAGGTCACACTGGCCTCCAAAATTTTCCTATGCTACGTTTAGAGTTGCAATTCGGTAGCTGCGCAGCACGTCGTCTTGTCACTAGCCTCAATTCGCTTACTTACAGATTGTTCGATCAACACCCTAACAATTGGATATGAGGACGTTTATGAACCGCAGCGAGTACCACGCCTCCATCCCAATCATGTTGACCAAGATTCTTCATATCTGACGCATGTTGTCTAGCCTGTGAGGACCACCGGTTTCGCTGGCGAGCCTTAACCTGGCCCAAATCAGACTCGATGAGAATCTAGCCTTCACCACACTTCTCTTGTTTCAGCACTAAATTCCTCGCCGTCGTACGCCCCGGCATGTTTTGCGGAAATACGGGAGCTTGCGTCGTGTATCTAAGATTCTCTCTAAGAGACGGGGAGATCAACGTAATAAGCCTTTGATGACTAAAGGATCATCTTCCTAGGCCTGTATCTTAGGAAGCGATGTGGGCTGTAATGATCTGCAGAACTCTCCAGCTCAGGTCCACGTACACAGCTCCCAATCCCTGTGAGCCTTGCCTATATCCAAGACCTGTAGTACCCGACATGCATTGCTCGGCATGCCGGTCGCGGCCTGGCGTGGCGTTTCTGTCAATGACTTCAGCAACATCTGCGCGGCCGAGGAGCATGAACGATGGGATTTCTTCGTCGGTCACTGATGTCTTTTTGGGTCGCATAACGATAGCAGCATCGCAATTCCAAAACCGTATGATGACATCGCCGGGCTTGGCCGTCGGCGGAACGAGGCCTGTCACATAGCCTGTGCCAAGGCAGATTCGAGGCGTTTGTTTGTCGGCATCCATATCAGCGCACATCCTCTCGAATTCGGGATAGCTAAAATATGGGGTCTCGGGCCGGTGTTCATTATGGCCAGCGCACCATGCTGTGATGCCCAGCTCACGGATACACCGGATCCGATCTAAATCTTCTTCTTCGTAACACCATATCTTTGCCGTATACTCCTCGTTAACCCGCCGCAGGGTTTCCAAGTCTTCCGCCTTGTGGTAGTGGTCGACCCAACAGCTAGTCCAATCTTGCTGCGCGCGGGAGGATCCGATGAGAGACCAATAATCAGGTCCTATTTGCACGATTTCGCCAGCTATGTATCCAATTGCCCTGATTACTGGAATTTTTAGCTCGTACTGGCCACAGTTAGCTCGATCACGCCTTCGACATAGAACCAAGATACGTGTGACTTACCATAGTGTGCCTGGCACTGGGAACTTCCTCCTCTACCTTTTGGCCCAGTGCGTCTTGAACTATGCCGGCCGTCCTCACGATACTGATGCGCCTCTCCTTATTGGGAGGGAAATCTACCTGTCCGTCCACGGCTTGTTCCATTTCATCACTCCCCAGCCGGATTGAGATGCGACCTTCGATGTTTCTGGCTTGAAAGAACACGAAATTCACTACGCTCATCCAGATGTCGAAGAATGACTGGGAGTAGTCGACTCTGAGCGAGCCTATGCCTCGCCGAGATTCGTTTACGGATTTTGGTCTGGCGCTAGGGGACTTGTTACATTCTCTGAGGGAATCGTCCCTTTCGTCTTCCCCAACAAATGGATAGATGTCGTTAGCGCACCCAAGCAAGCCGTACACTCTATCCTTCGGCTCTGTGCATCCATATCTTGAGAATCTCTCGATCAAGCTTTCCAGCGTCATCTCGTTTGTGTGCCGCTTGTCCCTAGTCTCGAGGAGCCGGAGCATTGCCCCGTAGCCATTGGATTCGGTCTGTGGCAGGCCGTGTCCTGCAACTGGGAGGAAATCCCACCGTCGGAAATCTTCGTACTTCCAGATCTCTGATCCGTAGGCGAATACAATCAATCGCGGTAGGCAAACTTCTTGCACAATCCACAAACGTGTCCAGTAGTTGCTTTCCGCAATCCGTGCAAAGGTACTCTGGTCAGGCTTGGGTGAGTATCGCATTCTGCCCACACCTGCAACAGCCGTCGCGAAGTGCTGCGTCCATCCAGCTTTCCACTCGAAGGACATGGAGCGGAGCACGTCTGCTGAGCTTGAGGAGTTCTTGGTGCCGAGCCAGGCCACAACATTAATAGCCCGCGTGTATATGAACGACATCAAGGGAAGCTGATGGTTACGCTCGGCTAGGTCCGCCTGATTAATGCAAATTGCGTCGGCCCAGACGGTAATAGGATATATGGGCGAACGTAAATGTAGTAGCGCAAATTGTAAATTGTGTCCAATGATAAACCGATGGCCATTCACGGTGAGAGCAACAGGATTGCTTGGTGTGATCTGAGACGATACAGTCCCCCGCCGCGGCGAGAAATCACTCAAGCGCTGTCTTAGAGATGTTGTGAACGGACTCCGCTGGTGATCAGGGGAAGTGCTAGAGGAAGAAGATAAGGATCTGTCAGAGAGGAAGCAGGAAAGCTTCGAGTTATCCGGGTAGGAGCTCCCCCATGTGTATGAGAGCGCTACATACTTAGGCCTATCGACAAAGGCTGCTGAGTCGAGAGTGCACTTTAAAGGATCCTCGAACAGGCCAGGCGCAACGGTGAGAACGCGAATGGCGTCCACCCCTACAGGGAGGGGAGGGTACAAGAATTGGCTGTTGTAGTAGAGCATAGCTACCTACTACAAATTATTAGGAACCGCTATTGTCATGCAACATGGCCACATGCTGAGGGAATGAGAGATAAGCAAGATAGCAGACTAGAGCTCTTTCTCAGCCTGATGCGAGGCGGAGCAATATTCCGTACCACCACCCCAAAACAGCCGCCATCCCACTTGACCACATAACTTCGAAATTGAAATTCCGGTTGATCAAAGTTTTCATCAAATGCGAGTATTATTTGATTTTGAGCATGCCTCGCACCCTGTTACTGACCTGGAATATGAAAGGTCTAATTTTCCCCCGTTTCCCGATGTACCCGGCGGTTCATACTTCAACTTCACACGCAGTGCCGAAACTTTAAATTCTGAATGTACTACATTCCTCATCATAATGCAAGCCCTTTCCTCATATAATTTGAATTTCAATAATTGTATTTGTAAACTCTCAAAATATGGTTTTGAAGTATGCAATACTTAAGATATTCAGGATGGTAACTCGTCAAGCCCACTTAGATTCTAGGGTATACGAAACATTTTGCGGGGGCGCATGACTTGGAAATTCGAGATGCTTCTACCGGGATTCATGGTTGATGGTAGAAGAATAAACCTCTGAGATTTTAGGCGCTATACTTCGGGGTGCTACAATGCAGGGCTTGCGCTGACCTTGAACGAGAGCCCAGAAGAAGCAGATCCAAAGTTTGAGCGTTATTCGAAAGACTGGATCCCGCGAAACACTGGGAATATTCAATTCCATCTTGGTTGCAATGACACTCTGGCGGGTCCACAACGGCGGCAGTGAAAATTGCTAATATCTCAAAATTCAACTTATATCGTCTCTTTCATAACTTTTTGGATATCAAACGCAATTTCTATGTTAATGCTACAAATACACCATCCACAGGAGATAAACTGAGGTTGTATATCTGACTCTCTACTCCTACAAGCTCATCGGGAATTCTAGGTGCAAGCCGGATGTTGGGATACGCGAACATGCTCGGTAAGGAAAATCCCTACACGCTACTTTCCATTCTTTACCTCGCCCGGTTAAAATCAGCATTAGGCTAGCACAAGGAGGTAGAGAAAATGATCAGTGAGGGATTTCTGGTCGCTAAGCGCAACATCGGCAAGGATCACCTCGCTATACTCATGGCGAAGACATTCTATGCGGAAATTCTCACGAAGCTGGGGAGATTCACCGAGGCAGAGAGCATTTTTACATGCTCATCGACAAGGCGCGGTATAGCTAACTTGCAGATGAGGATGGTGACCACCCAGACGGCTCTCGAACTTGTGGCGTCTGGCACAATGTTTGGAGGAGCAAGACAAGTTCGCAGAAGAGCCAAAGAGATGCGAGGAGCTTTTGGTGGGGATGGCTACCAATGACGGACAAGGCTTCGGTATGAGGCACAAGTTTCTGGCCAGATTGCAGCAGAAGATTGCTCGGCTACACGAGACGGTGGGGGAGACCAGAGGTAGGGCGAAGGCGGGTTAGATGACGTGCTTGGAAGTGCTACCTCCCGGGCTAGATTGAATGTCAAGGGTCGGCGCTAAGGGCTCGGCCGCGGTGGACAATACACTACTGCCCGCTCTGATGTTTCTTCGTATGCATCAATCAAGCAAGACCAAAGGATCGCAGAATGCTGGAAAGTCAACATTGGGTCGAAGATCGAGTGGTTGATCCATGTGCCGAAGTTTCTGGGACATATCATACTTCTGAAACGGCCTTAATATGATCGAAAGCCGTCGAATCTCGACTCCAGATGACGAAAGGGTAATCGCCCCGAGCGACGGGATGTCAGCGCCTCAGACAATCGCAAATCATGCAACCAGCCTGGACACAGATTATACATGAAGTTCAGAAGGCGAACAGAGGTCTAGAAGTGACGGCGTTAACCTTCAGCAGGGGCCTGAAAACTGCGGCGATCCTGGGAAAATGCAACAGATCACCATGGGTTTTGATCGGCCAAAACTTCAGTGGGCGGGCCTTCCACGGCCTCCGAATCGAAGATGATCTGCAGAATTTTCTAGTAACGAGACGTATGTGGATTCAGCACCCCTTTGGCCGGGTGAGTTATGAAATCCTGGATGCTTTCGAAATGCCTATGGCAAAGTTTTTCGCAATCGCGGCCGACCATGTGGCTGTCGAATTCATGAGGACCAGATAAGTACGGCAGGGTGAGAAAGCTATTCAAATTCATAAGGTCGTCATGCGTGTTTGTCACTCGGAGTGCCACGATGGTGATGCTATGGACGGTTGCAGCTCGACCGATGATCAGGTTCGTGATGTTCTCCGCCTCTGTGGTAGAGTCGATCTTAATTGCATAACATACTGACCTCCGTATTGGGACAGTGTATGTTAGTGCCGCCTGAGTCAAGAACACCGAAGCTTGCGTGGTTGCAAGTGTCGAAGGCGCCTTCACCGGCGTGGGTCAAGGCGTTTGTAATGGGATTCTTGATTTCGCCGGCCAGATTTGCAGTGACACCTCCAAATTGTTCAGCGTTTGTGGTCCCGTAGAGAAGATAGGGTCAAAGTGGACGTAGCCTTGGCGATAGTAGACGGTTTCGATTTTTGCGAGTCGCTGTTGAATCGTAGAGTTAGTGGGCCTGGAGTCGTAGGTGGAGTTCTAACCGTGGCTCGCTTAGCTGAGGCGGAGGTGGTGCGCGGCAAACCTCAATGGAAACCGTAACAGGGATAGCATGGAGTAGAAAGGTCGTCGCGCCGTGGAGTAATGCAACGCACGTCTATGATGACGTTGTGTAAAATTCATATCTCCAAAAAACGATCTTTCGGTCTGTGCGATTCCGCGTGCAAATGTGAAGTTCAACCAGTGTCTGCTCACTGCCAGAGACCCAGATTTCGAAGAGGTCGGTTGAGCGGTCATAAGGGAAAACACCTAGCTCCCAAGCGAGTTGTCTCCACCTCTTGTGAGCTGCCCCGCTCATGTCTGGCAGGATACAGGGCGCGACTTAAGCTCGAATAAAGGGGCATTTCATATTGTCGTCATTGCGGCTTGGAATGCGACACATTGATCCAAGCGAAGCTGCAATAATCGACCGGACGCTGATACGACAGCTCGACACAATGACTTCGTTATGCGAGGGGAAAGAACTGTCTGTGATGGAGAAGGACTCCTCCAGGACAAATGTCGATCCTTTTTACGATGTTTGAGTATTGCACTTTTGTGGACGTCGAACCGTTTGGGTGCACCGAAGGCGGTCGCCACTCGTGGTTTGCGAATCAGGACGAGGTATGCAGGGAGGGATAGGCGCGCCGGAGAAATCAGTAAAGGAAGACACACTTGCTGCAGTGAAGGCGTTGAGAGGACCGAGAAATCATCATGTACGAGAGCCAGATTGAAGCGTGGATTCCGATCAGAAGTCAAAGATAGAGCTAAGTTTTTCCCACTTGCGATCTACGGGTGCTAACTTCCTGGTTGTGCGGCCCTTCAGTTCCTGCCATTCTCAGATCCAGCCGCTGACTGCAACACCTCTTCCTCCTCGTCTTTCCCCTCTTCTTCCTCCTCCCTTCTCTTTTTCGTCGTCGCCGTCGTCGGCCTCTTTACCTTCGGGTATATGCCTATGGGTGCTGTCATCTCGACATCTGTCTTCAAGCGTCTGCCTCCCGGCGTCTGTCATCTCGACGTCTGCTTTCAAGCGTCTGCCTCCCGGCGTCTGTCTCCTCGACATCTGCTCTTTGAGCGTCTGCTTTCGAGCATCTGCCTCCGGGTGTCTGCTTTCGAGCGTCTGCTTTCGAGCGTCTGTCATCTCGACATCTGCTTTCGGGCGTCTGCCTCCGGGCATCTGTCATCTCGACGTCTTCCTTCGGGTATCTGCCTTTAGGCGTCTGCGCAATCTGTCCTTTCGGGGGCCTTTCTAACCCGATAGCATACCCGCACGGCTCAGAAAGGAAGGGCGATGGATTCCCACCTCCTCGTGGTGCTCTTCGGAAACAGCGTTTATTACGGCTGGCTAAGAGGAATCCTCTGACCTGTCTATTCTGAAGTGTTGGGAAGTGAAAACCGCCATCAGAAAGATGTTAGCTGACATGTTTTGCAGGACACCATGGCTTATTGGCCATCCCAAAGTGCCTACAACCTTCCGACCAGGCTTGTGTCTTCGTGATACTCCAGAGACAGCCTACCTCATTCCACTACTAGACTACCCAAGTCTTCACGCCTTCTACTCGAGCGCCGTACGGAGAACCATCTTTCAGAACAATACAGCCATTGGCGTTGAAGTCATGACAGAGAACTCATCCGCTGCATTCTCTGCTCGAAAAGAGATCGTCAATTCTGCTAGTGCATTCCGTTTACCGCAGATCTTGATGGCATCTAGAATTGGCTCTGCCAATGTGCGGCGTGCTGTCGGTATGGATCCTCACAGGGTTGGCTTAAATTTTGCAGGTAGGCAAATCGCGTTGCGAAGCTGGATGTTTCGGCGCTTACCTTTGATGTCTGCAGGATCACCTTTCCACGACAGTTTTGCATCCAACCTGCCCGGAAACGCAGCTGTCGAGCGAATGCAAATGATAGACGCCATTGACGAATTCTTGGGTAACGTTGTTGGACCTATCGCAGGAGGGTTCGGAGGCCTCGCTGCCTAGGCAGATATTCCAAAGAATCTACGCACATCTCTGCCTCGGCAGGTTCAGATTCCTGGTACAATTGCAACAAACGATACCACTCTACAGGGAACAATCCTCATCCGATGAACCACCTCCTCAAGGCATTGTCACAATCGACTCAAGATCAATGAGAATAGGTGACCCATTTGAGCCGGTCGGCTCCATATTAACGTGTTGATTTAGGATGCGCGGCTCCTCGACATCCGGTGGCTGACTCACACCGCTGACACCGCCGCCCATATGGCCGCGTTCAAGCACACACACGAAATTCTGCCTCGGCTTCTATCCGATCCCTCATGATGGGCTCTGAGACTGCCTGGATCTCACGTGCAATACGATCACGGGCTGTGACGGTCAACATGATGACCGTACGTCAAACATCGCACACTTGCAACATGGAACGGCACTCAGATCCGATGACAGTCATTGATTCTAGAAATCGAGTTAAGAGGGCGATGTTCTTCGGGTGCTGACGCCTCATCGATTCCCTTCTTGCTACCAGACCAACCCATGTCTACTATCTTCCTGTTCGAAGAGAAAATCGCCGACAACCTTGTCAACGAGGCAAAGCGCAACCAACGACTCGAATACGTCAATGCCAAATGAGCACGATGTTAGACAGGCTCTATGGAGATCCGTAAAAACTTCCACTGCCAGAACAGTACTCCTGTGATATACTTCCTGGCCCTTCCAGCCCGCGCTTGCGCTTCCGGCCCGGGTAAGTGGAACACGGTGTCAGCATAACACTTCACATGGGATTATAGGATTCTGTGCTCCATTACGCGCGCTATGTTACGGCCGCTTTGGCAAATTACCATGTGGTGCGGATCCTTCGTTCGCAGAGCTAACGTGGGTCTACACGGCCTTGATCGTCGTCAAAGATATCATTTTTCTCCATTACGACGTAAGGCTCAAAACAAAGACCGAGCAGTCCTAGGTCCTGGCTGTCCCTGGCCGTGCGGCGGTGAATATTGGCTTCGTTTTCGAGTTACAAGATGGGATCAAGCTGCACGGCTGCCATCCCCATGATCAACCTACCCCTAATATCGACCGGGCTGGTGTCCTCAGACCTTGGGTCTCTTTGTGGCCTCTCAATGACGGCCCAGGCCGCTTTGCATGCTTGCGTGGGACGTCTGAGTACGTGTCAGGGCTTGCTCCATATTGATTTTTCCCCAAGGCCTCAACCGGCGTCAGCGGCGAAGAATGTCAGGTATCTAGGCTAGGCGATATGTTGCTTATGCATCGTGACACTGATATTCCTTGCAGGCTGTCACGTTCTTGGTCTTAACGGCCGCCGTCTTGCTACCATATCGACATTTCGAGATGTTCCTCCGCCTCCACAGCGCTCTAAGCTTTACTTCGGCCGCTTTGATCTACGTCCACATCCCGATCCCTTGAAACTCTCCGTATTCTTTGACTGGCACGGCGCTCTCCTCCTACAGATCGTCGTCTTCGTCAGCCGGCTTTGCTGAGTTCTGTGACGCAATGTGATCACCTGGGGCGGCGTCACAAGCTGCAATGATAGAGAAGAGAATGGGATTTCTTGAAGCTCTGTGTAAAGATACATGGGGTTCGTCGGTCCGGTCAGTATTTCAAAATCTGGACATCTCGTTTGGGCCACTGATGTCGCTTGCAGACTCATCCCTTTCACCCTGCATGGTGGAGGAGGCAGAAGGGTGGCTCGCTCAGGCTAGAGTTGCTGATCCAAGTGCGAAACGGATGGACCAATCTATTCTACCACGCGGTGCGAATGAGGCATCAGGTGGCGATCTTGCAGAATCCCAGACCATTGTTAAGCCTTCTAGTGGGATGGTGCATCAGTGCATTGGGTTGGCTCTACCCACCTTAGCGTCCACATGCGAAAGGCGTACATCACAACCAAGGCATGACGACCGTTATAAGGGACTGGCTCTAGAAACAGCAGTTTGGTAGCACAATGTACTAATATTCTGCTATAGAGACCTAGAATGGTAGTTGTGTAGGCGCGCAGTCGATGGCGGCAACCTAGCTCTAGCCCTGATTACCTGATTAGGACTCGGCGCGCACAGAGGTGCTATGACAGCCGCTCTCTCGCACACCCTCACATCTACCACACCTGCCTTCGCATCCCGCATGGCTCTGCCTCAACGGCTCTATCTGCCTTCACGGCGCTCTGCCTCCACGGCACTCTGCCTCCACGGCTCCGCTTTCTTCACGATCTCTCCCTTAACGGGGTCTCCCTCTACTATCCTTGCATTTGCGGGACGGGAGACGGTGACGTATTCCTACGTGGTGTCACTGGAAACTGATGTTATATGACAATCGTTTCTCAGCTTCATTCTATGAAGTAACGAAAGTTGATGTATCATCTGGCTAAAGGAATTCTGGAACTATCTTTTAAAGGATGATTCTCGCTGAGATATCGGTGTCGATACCGATGTACGTGAGGCATTACCTATTTTCATTTCTCTTCGGACTGAAGACTCTTCCAACTACCGGCTACTACGAAGAAAAATCACGCTATGGTCTGGCTCACACCATCCTCTGCACCAAATTTGAAGATTACGGCCTCGGAAGTCGCCGCTTAGCAGGATTTCCTCTGCTCGGCAAGGGTATTTTCGCGCAGGATGAGCCAGCATGGAAGCGTTCTCGAGATCTCATCCGGTGCCAACTCGTCCGCGTGCAGAACACGCTCCAAGTGTTTATGCCACATGTTAAAGAGCTGGTTGCTGGCATTGGAGAGATAGCTGTCGGGAGGGTGGTGGATTTGAAGCCGCTCATGTACGAGTATACCCTCAACACCACAATGCTCCTCTTCGGTGGGCCTCTCAGCAGCATGCCCAAAAAGGAGCGTAACGCGGTGCGAGACAAATTTGACTATGCTGCTTTTGGATGCAGAGTCCGTGTCCGACTCGCCGGTCTAGGCTGGCTCTACAACCCCGGCAAGTTCAAAAGGGCTTCCAGGGATATGCGGAAGTGGGCGACCTTCTTTGTGACAAAGGTTATCAAGTACAAGGACGTGTTCGGTGCTGCAGCTGCTGAGAAGTATGACTTCATAACTGACTTGTGGAGGAAGATGCAAGATTTCGACTTGGTCCGCGACCAGTTGCTGCACGTTCTCGTTGCTGGCCGTGACACAACGGCTAGTCTGCTTTGTTGGACTGTGTGATTTCAAGTCCCACCGTCTTGTACTACCATCTGACTGTGCGCAGCTTCCATCTCGTTCGCAACCGCGATGTCTTGGAGCGGCTGCAGAGAGAAATTACTCCTGCTCCGATGGACGGCGACATCACTCGAGCAGGGATCCAGAAGTTACCCTTCCTTCGATACTGTCTCTATGAAAGTAGGTACCAGTGGTGTCCTTCCTGTTGCATAGCCATTGACAGGTTGCAGTTTTGCGATATCCCACGCTACCTGTGAACCTCCGCTTCGCTAACAAGCCTATTATCCTACCTCGAGGTGGTGAGCCCGATGGCAACGCACCCATCCTGATGCCCAAGGCCTCTAGAATCGCCCATTCTGTCCATCACCTACACCGGCTCGAATCAATGTTTGGGCTAGACGCTAAGGTGTACCGCCTGCAGGGATGGGAAAGCGGCGACTTGATAAAGAGAGCCCGTCTAGGCGCTGGTCCACGGCTTTGCCTTAGGAGTGAGTGAGCCCTTGCTGCTTCCATTTCGGTAGTCCACTAACGTCGCACAGAGGACTTCGCACTAATGGAAGCAAGTTACGCTGTAATCAGAGTTCTTTCCTTGCTCGTAATGAATGTCAAGTCTTCGCGACCCTGTTTAAGATGCTCCGCTCGGTCGGGATCTGCGGCCTCTTCTTCTTCGTATCGAAGATAGCTCATCAACAGGTCCTCTATACTAGTCAAGTCTCCCAATGTGTCTCTCCCAGCGTTTCCTTCATTCCCTCCCAAGCTATCTGATAGAGCCTCGTGGCCTTTTCGTAGTCCATATACCGATAATGTAACCGCGCTAGGTTGCGCATGGACTTAAGCATTTTTTCGTGCTTTTCACCGTACAGCCTCTTCATCTTGTCGACATGGCTGACATGGAGGTTTGCTGCCTCAGCCCACCTACCTTGGTGACACAGCGCCGATCCTAGCAAGTTGGTGACATCTAGAGTCAAAGCACGGTCCTCGCCCCATATTCTGAGCTAGAGTTGACGCCCTTGCCGCTGCTGCTGTGTTGCTTTGTACGTCTTGGACATCACACATTGCCTTGGTAAGGAAGAGTGACAACTAAGTTGCAACAGGATGATCCGGCCTGAGCGTTCTAAAGATGAACTCCAGAGCTCTCTTTTGAAGTTTCTGAGCGTCATCAAAGCAACCGGTCTCCACGAAGACGCGACTGAACCGAACATCCTGTTCTGCCTGTAGTCTCCCATAATTTTCCGTCACCGGCTAAAGAGGTCTCCCAATTGCCACATTCTCCTCTAGTCTCTTTTCGACTACAGCATAGCATTTGATAGCATGCCTAATGTATGGGAGGACTTCACGTCTCGGACGGCCCTCCTCCTCGGTATCACCGTGTGGGGGCCGGCGAATACTCAACAAAGGAGTCGTCATAGAAATCTGACACCATACGGTTTGATGTGAGATGGACATCTCGGGCCGCTCCCTTACCCACTGATAAATGAGCCGGTGAATACTGTGTCGACCTGTGGCCCTATCCTGCCTCATTACTAGGAATCTCTCTATGTGGGCGCCGAGGGCGAGGCGGAGCCGGACGTCGACTTCATCTTCCAAAGCATTTAGATTGAGGTGGCACTGGTTCTTCAGGATCCCGAGCACAGGTGTTGGCGTTGCCAACTTCCCGCTCACCAAAGCTCTCAGCTCCCGGAAAAGTATGATCCAGGGTTTGCGCTGGGGTCTCGCTAACTTCTCCAGCTCTTGGTCTCGTCTCTCGTCTTCTCTCTGCTGCTGCTCCTCCCTGCGGAGGTTCAAGGCTCAACTGATTAGGGTATCGAGCCGAATACTCTAAGAATGAAAGTAGGAGAATACATGCCGTAGTTCGACCGCATCCTGGCTTTCTGCTTTGCCAACGACTCGAGCGATCTACAGAGGATCTCATAGGTAGAGAACACGTTCATGCTGCTACTGTCGATTCACTTCCTTTCTCGCGAATGGCTTCTACCCCGGCTGCGTTGGGCGTGTCGGATTCTTTGTACCTGGTGATCGTGAACTCTTAGGTATGCTGGCCATTCAAGTTAAGTTTCGCGTCGTTGTGAGGACGCAGCCCTTTGCTCTACGCCCC
Organism: Pyrenula massariospora; assembly: GCA_021030905.1. Lineage (NCBI taxonomy): Eukaryota > Fungi > Ascomycota > Eurotiomycetes > Pyrenulales > Pyrenulaceae > Pyrenula > Pyrenula massariospora. The sequence continues at coordinate 224,701 of JAGFMI010000031.1, forward strand.
AATAGTTCGTCGTCATCAATATTGTCGATGATCAACAGCCACGGAAGCGCTCGTGCCTTCTTGTTTGGTTCGACACCTCTTACTGTAAAATCCTCTAGATAAATGCTAGATGCGTTCCTGTGGGAGCTGCCGTCTGTGAAGAAGACATCCCAGAATTCATGTGTGTGTATCCGTCAGCTCGAAAAGTATTTCGCACCTACAGAATGCGGTTCAGTGCGCACGTATAGAGATTTGGATCAAGGTCTATCCAGATTCTATCCCGAGAGGAGGGAATAGACTCTATCTGTATACAGCCCGTATTTGACCCGTATTTAACCCGGTGACCGCGCACGGTTAGGGTTGAAGCAGTAGAAACGGTTGGATAAAAAAAGGAAATTTCGAGCCGCAAACAAATAGATGAAAAGAAAGAGAGAATTGAATAACAAAATAGAATATTTAAAAAGGAAGAAATAGTTAGAAAGAAGAGAATTAAATATTTAAAGAAAATAAGAAGTAAGAGATGGAAGGAAAGGGGAGAATAAAAAGTTTAAAGAGAAATAGTTGAAGAGAAGAGTATTTATAGGGTTAGGGTTAGGGTTAGGGTTAGGGTTAGGGTTAGGGTTAGGGTTAGGGTTAGGGTTAGGGTTAGGGTTA
>JAGFMI010000032.1:0-23950 GCA_021030905.1 Pyrenula massariospora
AACCATACTTCAGCAAAGCACTATTAATCATACTTCTCCCCTTTTTAATTTCTGATTCTAAGAAATAAATGGAAATATAACCTTTTAATCTTCTATCTAGATTAACACTACTACCAATATAACTATTTCCATTTTTTAAATTTGTTCAACGATATACACCGCATTTACCTTTATTTTCTTTTAGTATTAGCACTTTATCTAGATCAGCATTTCTATATATTTTTACAGCTGAAGAATAATCTCTGCGTAGAAATCCTCCAGATTTTAGATGGCTACCTATAATAATAAGCAGGAGAGACGATTTATCACGAAATAAACCCATTCCATTACTACGCAGAGGGGAGTTTATCCCATCAACAGATAAAGGCAAAGTAAAAAAGAAGTTTATAAGATTAAAATCGGATTGTAAAGGAAATAAACTTAAGTTATAAAGAAGTAACGAATTAAAGTGCTGTGTCGGAAAGAACATAATGCAGGAAATAATAGGTGTTATAGCTAAAACTAGCAAACTAACTAAAACTAATAACATGGTTGACTTAGATCCGCGATCATCCATTTTGTTTTCACTCATCTTAAGGCTTGTTACCATACCTGAATAATTACTTCAGCCACTATTGATTTTTCAATTACAGCTTGGTACCTTAAGCTTTAGGACTTCCCCGGAATTTGACAGTTTATCCCCATAGAAACGTTTTCCCCTAACGAAACTCCGAGGATCATGACTCATATATCCTATTGAATATATGTGTACTAAAAATGACACTGTTAATACAGGTATTAACATTGAAACTGTTAAAGAATCAAAATTAAAACTTCAAGATACATTAAATAATTCTATATCTATTCATTTAAATAAATGTATAGTTGTAGGTATGTTGTTTAATCCTACTTCTATAAAAGTAATAATTGATAATATTGTTGATATTAATATACACAAACTTGTTATTATTTGTGATCCTTTAACTCCAACTTTTCTAGCAAAAAAACCTGATACTATTGATCCTACTAAAGGTAACATAATTATTATTATATACATTATTTATACTCAATTGCTATACTTCCTCTTAATCTATAAAATGCTACTAGTATACCTAAACCTATTGCAGATTCTGCCCCTGCTATAGCTATTACATATATAGCGAAGGTCTGTCCTATTATATCATCAAATGATAAGGAATTTATTAAAATTAAAAATGTTATAGATAATAACATTATTTCTATGCATATAATCATTAAAATTATATTTTTTTTGTTTAATACAAATCCTAATATTCCAATTAAAAATAATAATAAAGGTAAACTCATTTTACATTATATAAATTATACAATGTAAAGAAATAAGGAGGATTCGAACCTCGGGCTATAAGATTTGCAATCCTTAGACAGACCACCTGTGTCTTATTCCTTTTTTTTTATTAATAGTAGTTTTTTTGTTTTTATTTTATCTAAATAATTTTTATTATAAATTTATTTGATCATATAATCAATATAAAAACTTGTTTAAACTTACACATTGTATTGCTATTGGCATTGAACTATGTAATATTCCACAAATTTCTGAACATTGACCAAAATATATTCCTTCTCTATTTAAATATACAGATGATTGATTTAATCTACCTGGATATGCATCACATTTTATTCCTAAACTAGGACAAGCGTAAGAATGTATTACATCTGCTCCTTGTACTACAAATCTTACATGAGTTAATTCAGGTAAAATTACTCTGTTATCCACTTCTAACATTCTTAAATAACCTTTATCTAAATCACTTTCTGGTATAATATAAGAATCAAATTCAATATATTCATTATCTGTATTAGTAAAATCAGGATATTGATAGCTTCAGTATCATTGATGTCCTTCCCCAAGTATAACAATAGCTGGGTCAATAACTTCATCCATTAAATAAAGTAATTTAAAGGAAGGAAAAGCAATAAAGATTAAGATTAGTGCAGGAGTAATTGTTCAAATCAATTCTATTAATGTACCATGATTTACATATTTATTTGCTATTCTAGCCTTAGTAAAACTTATTATTATTGATCCCATAATCCATGTAACTGCAAATAGTACAATAGCTAAATAAAACATAATGTTATTATGTAATTCTTCTAATCCTTCCATTTGTGGACTACCGCTATCTTGGAAAAAAGTAGCTCAAGGTTCAGGAGTATCACAACAAATTCTAGAGGCTGAATAAGGACTAGATTGTGGCCCAACAACTTGTTGTTGTGAATTTCAAGGTATACCGTTTCTAACTCTCAGTGCAGTTTGATTAAAATATTCTAACATTAATTCTCTATGCGATGGTCCTGTAGCCGTAAAATTTGCATTTGCATATTGATGAGGATTATGAATAACTGTATTACCATGCCCATCAGCAAATGTGGCATTTAAATTACGTCAAACACAATTATGATTAATTTCGAGGTTGTGTATATTTTCACAATTCACACCTATTGTGCTTTCATGTACTGTTCTATAAGAGTGTTCAAAACGACTGGCTAAACTTTTATAAGCTATACTAGCTTGCTCATACCATCCATTTGATTTTTCTAAATAACAAGTACTTTTATCTATTATTTTAGAATCAGGAGCAGACATAAGAGGCAAGCTTGTAAAAGCATGAGGTTTGGGTGGACTATTTAAACATCATTCTAAGGATAAAAAATTTCTATTAAATATAACTTGAAATAAGTCACTATATAATTGTGGAGTTAATCATTGATATTTAATACTAGCTTCAGCATCAACTAATTGAATGTATAACACATATAAAAATATATATGTAGCTACAACACTTATAACTGACCCTACACTACTAACCATATTTCATCCTGCAAACGCATCAGGATAATCACTAATTCTTCTTGGCATTCCTTGTAAACCTAAAAAGTGCTGAGGAAAAAAAGTTATATTTACACCTGCAAATAATACTAAGAAATGTACTTTACCTAGTAATGTATTGTAATTTAATCCTGTAAATTTAGGGATTCAAAAATATCATGCACTGAATAAAGCAAACACTGCTCCCATACTTAAAACGTAATGAAAATGAGCTACTACGTAGTAAGTATCGTGGAATGCAATATCAAGTGAAGCATTAGCTAAAACAACACCACTTACGAATAAAATTTTATTAATCTATTAATCTTTCATAACTAAATATATAACCTTTATAAATACCACCTATCTTAGCGTAATTTTTTATTGTAAGATGACTTATTTTAAATGCTCTTTGAGCATCCATTACTCCTTCAAATTTACCAATAAAATTTTTATTAATATCATACACAAATACTGCTTTTTTTATGTGACTATTCTTGTTAATATTTAGTACTAATTCTTCACAATATTTTGAATACCTATTGGCAATTTTAGGCGTGTCATTTAAAGTATAAGGCATATTACTTAAGTATCATTCACCTCTAAATAATGTTTGTTCTTTAATAACATTAACCAATGTAGGATGATTTGATTTAATTAACTTAGCTAATGTTAATATAGAAGGAAAAATAACTAACAACTCTTTAAATGAGTTGTAAACATAAACAGAATAAGCTGAATTAGCTTCAATCATTCTTAATTTACTTTCAGTACAATGATTTTTATTATAAAAAGGATTATTTTTACCTGTTAAAGCTTTTGCTATTAAACCTTTAGTCTTATTAGAATGTATTCTATTTTTAGCTAATTCAGATAAAAAATTTTTAGTTTCTTCTGTATGTTTGTAACCTAAAGAAGAGTAACCTTGTTTTAATACATTATAATAAGGTTTTACATGTAATATATAATAAGTTTCTCTAACAGTTAAAGATTCTATTTCAACATATTCTAATAATAAAAGAGTAAAATTTGATTGATCATATTTAAGTAAAGCTTTTACAATAGGCATATTAACATTTTGTTTACTTTTCAAAAAAGTATTATTAAGATAATTTTTCATTCTATATGCTAAATTAATAGAACTTCCTACGTAAGTATGACCGTTTATATTGTTAATTAAACAGTAAACACCTGATTTATCTCTTTGTTCTATTAGTATATTAACTCTATTTTCTTTTAAGCTGTTATAAACTTTTACAGGTTTTAAAAAGTTTTTTTTATTTTGAGATGTTACAGTTAGCTTACTACTAGAATTAAAATGAGAACGAGTTATGGGTGGGTTATAATTTAAGCTAAAAATAATTAAATATATTAATAAATATTTTATAACATGGACTATCTCTTCACATATAAATTTATGAGGACTACGTATAGTCTCTGAGGTATCTAACGTTACATAGGAATCTAGCTTTTTTAATAAAAAGCCAGTTCATACTAGGATAATATTAATATTAAATTCAACCCGTTTTATACCTGCTGATTGTTCAAAATTATACATTGTCACTGAAATTAAATAAAACTTCAGTAGCATAATTGTCAGAAGTTCTCAGCATATAGTAGTCTTTAAAGGGAGGGCCAAGTGGATTAATAACCCTCCTATAGTAAACATAACTACAAAACCTAAAGCAAATAACATGGAAGGTGTTAAATGTAATGATCCACCATATGTAGTAGCTAATCAGCTAAATATTTTTATACCTGTAGGTACAGCTATTATTAATGTAGCGGCAGTGAAGTATGCTCTCGTATCCACGTCCAAACCAACACTGTACATGTGATGCAAAATGTTAATAGATATTCTTCATATCTACCCGGATACTTATATAAGTATTCGCTCCTCTCACAAGGAGAATCGGACTATATCTTCATCTTTTTATAAATAACACTAAGGATGTGCAGATCCTGTTTTTTTTGTCATACCATTATCAATATTAATTTGTTTCTGTAAAACTCTTACTTGGGCTAATCCTTCTTTAGTTAGATGTAATTTTTTAGAAATCAGAATATGAATGGTTAATCACTTATCAAATGATTGGGCTTTTTTAGTAAGTAATGGAAATGCTTTAAAGTAAAATATTATATCATTCATTGATTTAAATCCCGTAGCTGTATAACGATAAACGTTATTTGTTTTAGATCTTAGACTTACTTTACCATATCCGAAAAGGTTTCGTATGTTTATAAGTATAGCGCTATCCTTCTGATCGAGTAAATAACGCATTTTTATAACATGAGCTAAACCATATCTTGCATTAGATGTTATGGATACATTAAAACATCCTTCAGCGTCAGTAAAACCAGATAGTCAAGCATCTTGTAATGTAACTGATACAGGAGTATTAATAATTATAATTGTATTTTCTCCAAAACGATTGTTTAAAGTTTTAACTCACAAGAATAATTGTTGTATTCTGTGAATAAGAGCTATATTTCCATTAAATAAAAAAGCTAATAAAAGAATATGTGAATAATTATCTACAAATAATCTGTAGAAATCATTTTTATTCCCGCATTTTCCTTGAGGAAAATGCTTAACTATACCTATTCCCAACTTATTTTGGATGTAATAAAGTATAGCGCTTTCCTTTTGAGTTAGAACAAAACGTACTCTTGTACCATTTGCATAAGTTTGAATCGCACCGTCACCTTCTACAAAACCAATAAATCAAGTTAATCAGTTATTGGATAGATGTTCCGCATTATTTCCAAATAGTCTTTTATAATTATCACGAAATTTTGAAAAATTAAAAGATGTTTCGCGTATAGCCTCTGAAGCACTCTGTATTTTACTTGTAAGTATATAAGGGCACAGATTGCCGGCTGATTGGGTATAGCTGATTGAATTTTTACCATTCAAGGTATCAATTAGCACTAAACCGTTCCAGCTTATAGCGAAATAATTAAAATAACTCCTCATATCACTATGAGGCGAAGCCAAATTTCAACTTCAAACCACAAAACCTAATACACCTATCGACATCATAGCATAAACCATACCAAGAGTACCGAAAACATTTTTATCTGAACTGGCTGAAATTGTTGTACTTATTATACCAAAACCTGGTATAATTAATATATAACAAATAATTTGGTTAGAGTAATAGTAATTAATCTATTATTATCTAACACTCAAGAACTTAATATCCTTGTTAGGACTTTATCTTAAGTTGTAGCTTGATTTAATTTATTCATTGTTTTTTTTAGTTTAGTTATTTTATTTAAACCATCTGCATTTAGATGATCTTTGTTTTGTATTATCAGATAAACCTTTCTTCACTTTAAATAATTTACATGTTTATTTGACAGCAAATGAAAATAGTTAAAATAATTAATCACATTTTTAGCTGATCCAAAACTAGTAGAACCATAATAATAAGTATCTTGATTTTTTCTATAGATAATATTTCCACCTATATAATTTTTAACTAATAGTAATAAATCAATTTTTTTTTGATTCACTTGATAATTTAATATTATTTCTGTTTTATTTTTATGTTTTAGTACTTTTATTTGAAAACTTGCATTAGCATCTGAAAAGCCAGCTAACCAGTGGTTTTTTAAATCATTACTGTTATTAGGCTTAACTTTAATGTTTTTTAATTTAAAAAAATTTTTTTTTCCTAATATATTATTATTAATTTGTTCTATTTTATTCTTATTTCTAATCTTATTATTTATAAGATTAATTACTTTTTCTAAACCTTCAAAAGAAGCTATTATTAAAAGATATGCTTTCTTATCTTTTACTTTTTTTACATTTCCATGTCCTATACGTTTTTTTAAAAAATAAGCTAAAGATACACTTAATGCATCAAATACAATAACTAATTGTTGTTTATTACTGAAATGTCCGTTTCCATCTATTATTCCTGCTAAATAATGTCCAAATTGTTCATAATTAACGGGTTTTAAATGTTTAGGTACATGTACAGAAATTGTTTTTATATTCTCTGTATTTACTACAATTTCGTTACGTAAAGTCTCTGGGGTTCCATTTCTAATATTAAAAATGACACCTGCTGATTTACTTCCTTGTTTTAACTTTTTTACTATATTATTTAAAAGGGAGTATTTAAAACTAATAATTAAAGTAGTCCCAGCAAATAGTAACGTTAAGAAGCCTATATATTTAACTTCTGGATGCGAAAATTTATATGTTTATATTATGTTTTATATTTAGATATATGATTAAACATTTCATCTATATAAATATGATGAGTCTGTTCATTAAACCTTCATTAAATAATTTTTTTTTATACTTATTACCTATTGATTCACCTATATATTTAATATAAAAATTATCCAGATTATCTTAAGAGAAATTTTTCATATTTAGAGGTGAAAAATATCTGAATGTATCATAATCTCTGTAATCTAAATTGTAAAAATCAAAGAAACATACAGTAAAACCTATTTTAGATATAACTGAAACTTTGATTATTTTTTTTTATCTTATCTTGATCTCTTAATTGATGTTTTAATAAAATTTTTCAATAAATAACACCCTTTTCCTATGTAAAACCTACATAATATGAATTGTCTTATTTATTTAAGTCATCCTTAATGTTAATTTTACAAATTATAAAATCAGGTTTACGTCTTTCATAAGCTCATATTTCAAGAGCTATATTATAGTAATGATTGTGTAAAAAATAATGAAAAAGTATAGCGGCCTTAATTGTAGTATAATCTCATTCAATTAAATGCTATTTTTTATTATTTCTACGAATGAGATCAAATAAAGGCTTTTACCTTTTCTTTGTAAAGGCAAAAGTTAAAACTTGTATTAGTCTAAATTCCAAATTTATAAAATACATAATAAATCTTCGGACTATCTCTTCATCTTTATAGTTATAAATTTTTTCATTTGCCATCAAATCTAGTTCAAGCCTTGTATAAACTTGAGTCGCTAGGGGCTTTATAAGCGTTTAATTTAACTAAATTGTAGTATTTTTTTATTAAAAAAAATCTTTTAGCTTTAATAGATTTAAGTGTGTATATTTTGGTATATTCAACAAATGATAAAATATCAGATTTGGATTGAATGCTTCATTTATAATAGCCATTTTTACTTTTATCAAAATATATAGCACCGCCAAAATATGTAAAAAAATGTTCTACATCTGTTCTTAGTTTGTTAGTCACAGATAAAGTTAACTGAGGGTAACCATTTTTAAAATAATAACCTATAGTACCCTCAGCATCAAAAAAACCTGCAAATCAACCATGTTTTACATGCAAACTCTGAGAACTTGTAACTTGCAAATTTAGTGCAACACAAAGATTATTAAGTTGAACTATACGTCCAGAATGTCTAATATTTCCATTTACACGATTTACTAAATCAATCATTCCAAGTTTATTTTGTAAACGTCAACGAATAGCTCGAGCACCTGAACGTAATTTTATAGATCCTCCTACTTTATTTTGTATAGTGCGTAACATACGCTCATCAATGAGTGCAACTGTTATTTCACAACTAGCATAACCTTTTTTACTAATTTGAAAACTACCGTCACCATCTATTAAGCCTGACAACCATTGATTAAAATATATTTCTTTACGACTAAAAAGCGTTGTGCATATAGTCTCTGAGGTTTCTACTAAATAAGATGAATAACTTCTATATTTCGTTACCTGCTGATTGCACTTACGAGCTTGTGAGATTTTTACCATAAAGGCATGCATAGCATGACTTATATTATTAGTACTTTCAAACTCTAGATGGTTCCAGCATATAGCACAATACATGTTTAAAATTACTTCTAAATAGGGCCATCCAAAAATTGGACCGAAGAATCAAAAAAGATGTTGATATAATATAGGGTCACCTCCTCCAGATAATTCAAAAAATGATGTATTAAAATTTCTATCTGTTAATATCATAGTAATTGCCAAATAAAAATCTTAATCTGCTAAGAAAAAATTTTTTTATTTTAATAATAAAAAAAACTTATACTATATAAGCCTATATAAAAATATATTAAGCATATAACAGATACTCATATACTCACGTATATGTAGGGACTATATCTTATTTAGTTAAAGTGTAGAAGTTTTGTAAACGATATCAAACAAAGTAAGTTTTTTTATCTTACATTTTGGATTTTTAGCTTACAATTAAACTATTACAATAAGTAAATTCTGGCGTATAGTCTCTGAAGATCCCATCCAGCCACAAGGTTTGAAGGTTTCCTTCTGATTGTGTGATAAAGCACAGTTCTCAGAATACTGTCCAGATTTAAAGCCGGCACAATTATACCGGCTAATACGGGTAAAGATAATAATAATAATACTGCAGTCACTACTACAGCTCATCCAAATAAGGCTAATTTATGCAATCTTATTCCTGGACTTCTCATATTTAATATTGTTGTAATAAAATTCATAGCTCCTAATAAACTACTTATTCCTGCCAGGTGTAAAGCAAATATTGCTAAATCTACACTAGGTCCACTATGGCTTTGTAGACCTGATAAAGGCGGGTAACAATTGTGTGGGTAACTTCATTTATATAGGTCTTTTATTAACCTTATATAAACTATGGTTACGCTCAGTAAATCTCTTTACTGTTCGGACTATACCATAATCTTAAAGAAAATAATAATTATTTTCTTTAAGATTCTCTTCGTTAAGTCTCTGATGACTAGTAAATAAATTCTTATTTAATAGTCAGGCGTATTGTCCCCTTGCCATAGACATTTTTACATATGTTATAATAAAAAAAAACATGAGTAGCCTATTACTTGTGTTAAATTTAAACAATTTAACACTTGAGGATAAAATAAAACAAACGAGGATAAAAATTTTTAATAATATATAATATGTTTTAAGAATAGTTATTTAGTGCTTCAAATTATTAATTATAATATTTAATTTTTTTTTTACCACGAACTTTTGAAATAATTTTATAGATCTTATTTACTTTATCTATTCTTGTATTTTTATAATAATTAGCTTTACATCACAATTTAAATTCAAGAGATTTTATTCCTTTAAATTTAGCTTGAAAAATATCAATTATATTTTTTATAGATCTAGAGTTTTTTGTAGATAAAACATGTATATTACTTATATTATTATACTTTACATTACTTGATATATGTAAAAACCGTTTTATAAGAAATAGTAAAATTTTATCTAGTTTATGAACAATAGTAAATTCAATATTAAATCTACCTCTATCAGGAACAACACCAAAATAACCCTCTGCTTCTATAAAACCAGCTAATCAATAAATGGAAATGGCATCTGTTATTTCTTCATAACTACTATTTAGATTCAAGTGAGAAATAGCAGAAGAAACATAATTAACAGGTAGTTTTTCACTTAGTAATTGTTCTATCTTTTTGTTCTTAATAGCAGTAGTAAGATTTTTATTTAATATATCAAATGCTTTTTTAAAACGTTGATAATTAAAGTACTTACTTGTTAAAAGAGGATATTTGTCAAAAATAGGAAAAATTACTTGCTTTAAAACTTTTCTATCTGTGATTCTAAAATTTCCCCAATTTTGTTTTGAGCTTTTGGATACACTACCATAACCTAAATTATTCTTAACATAATAAAGTATTCTTAAATTATACGCTGATTGGCTTAAACTATATTGAAGACGATATGTTCCACCTGATTTAACAACGCTAAAACATCCGTCACCTTCTGTAAAACCAACCAACCATATTTTAAACTTTTCATTCTCGTTTATATTGTTTCATTTATTTTTTTTATTTCCACGCATCGAGAAGAGTTTGCTAATTTTTATGTCACCATAAAAAAACTCCTTAATTTCTTTAAGAGTTCAACCTGTACCAGCTCCGTTTTCTATCATACCTGCAAATAAAAATAAAGCTATACTTGGTATTAGTAATCAAAAACTTATATTATTTAGTCTTGGGTATGCCATATCGGGGCCTCCGAGTAATAATGGAAGTAGGAAATTACCGAATCCTCCGATCATTGCAGGCATGACCATAAAAAATATCATAACTATAGCATGTGCTGTTATTATACTATTATATAGTTGATTATCTGAAATATATTGAACTCCTGGTCCGGATAGTTCCAAACGTATTAATACAGAAAAAGCCGTACCTATTAACCCTGCAAATAATGCAAACATTAGATATATAACAGCAATGTCTTTTGCATTAGAAGACAAAAACCATCTTTCTCTTCACATAGATAAATCAAGAAAGCTTTTTTGTTTTTCTATGGATTTAAAAATATCAACAGTTATTTCTTGCCTAGATTGTTCATTTGATTCAGTCAATTCTTGCCTGGTTTGTCCATTTGATTTAGTTAATTCTTGCCTAGTTTGTTCATTTGATTCACTTTTTTTCCAATTTAAAGACAAATAATTTTTCAATAAATTGAAATGAAAAAGCTTTGTAGATCTATGACTATTTAACATTAAGTAAAATTTTACTTATACATATAATATATTTATATTTAATGTATATTAGCTAAATTAAAACAGTTACTTATTTTACTGCTATTAATTTTGCTATTATATCATTTTACTTTTATATCTTAAAAGTTTACAATTATATTATATGTATAATATTCCTATACCCGAAAAAAAAAATTTTTTGTTGTTAAATATACAAACTTTTGCATTTTAAAAATTACGTATTAAACAAGTATAAATTTAGGAAATAGGGTAAATTACAACACAATCACGCTTGTTTTAAACAAACGATTTTAAAGTAAAAAAAGTGTTTTTTTTTTAGGAGGATATCTTGACTTGAACAAGAAAATATTGAGTCACATGCAATTGTTTTACCTTTAAACTATATCCACCTGAATATTTATGTTGGAGCGATTCGAACACTCAATAATAAATACCAAAAATTTATGACTTACCTATTAGTCCACAACATATTTAGAATAAGAGTATAATAATATATAAATAATTTATATAGCCTAAAATAAGTAAGAAAGTATTTACTTTCTTAACCGTTTGAGAAAAAAAATTATTTTATAGGTTAAATTAAGAATAATTAAAAAAAATAAATTGGAAACTCCTAGATATATAAATAAATAAAAAAGAAATAATATATTCTAACCTTTTTCTTCAGATAACACTTACATAGTGTATCTTCACTTAAACCAGTGGTATTAATATAGTCTTATAAAAAATCCTTCGACAACATAGCTTATACCTCTTCAGTATTTAGCCCTGTTTATTTTAATTGTTTACCTACTTAGTCTATGTATGACTGTAATTCAGAATCTTTATCTTTATATGATTCTTCATAAATATGGTTACTAGTTTATTTACCTCAATCATTATCATTAGTATTTAACACTCTAATAAAGAACAATATTTTAATTGTATTATTATAAATATAAAAGCTTTAACAACATACTGCTTTTAATATAATATTTTTTTAATTTTATTTATAAAAAACATAAACTTATATTACATCTTTAATACTAAATATATATTTTGCATTCGGATAATCTATAAATTATCCTTAAATATAAAAAAACTACAAAAAATTTTTTTTTGATCACACAATAGCTATATATAACACATAAAATGCAATTTTTTTTTTAATTAGCCAGAAGAGAAAATCGAATTCTCATTCTTAATATATGAGATTAATGTTCTAACCTATTAAACTATTCTGGCTTTTTTTCTTTTTTTTTTTTTTTAATATTTAGAAAACAAATGTAAAATATTAATGTCAATAAAAAGAATTTAATTGTTAAAAATCATTTATTTGATCCATAAGTTTTGATACATAATTTAAATCCTGTGCTTTTATTTGTTTTTCTATCTCTAAACCTTTATGAAATATATCATTAATAGTTTAAGTTTGCGTATTAATTAAACGATCTAAAACACCAATCCTTTTACTAATATTATAAGCTTCTGATTCAGGCATATTATGTGGCGCATCTATAGACATATTACCTTGTGAATCTATAATTACGTTGATACCAGTATCAACCGCTATAATATTAAATTGTGTTATAAAATAACTTAGTTGAGGTAGCAAATTATCTAAAGGCCAAGATTATAGAGAAACTTAATGAAAAAAAAAATTAAAATAAATTAGGTGATCTTTGAAAAGTACCAATTAAAATCTACATTTACAAGGATGACTACAAACATGACAATTTTTTCCTGGGATAACTCAGGTTTCTCTGCCATGTCTTCAGCAATTTGGACATCTTATGCCCGACATAGGTGACATTTCGTCATTACTTGAATTGTCATTTTCGGGTCCAAATGTCTCACCAAACACCTCTGTACTTGAAAAAATTCCATTCACTAATCAAATAAAAATAAACCCTGCTAAAGTTTTTAGTATTGGATATTTGTTCAAATAATATTGAATTGTGTAAAAATATAAAGATAAATACATACCCGTAGTAGCTAGGCCATTACCTATAAATTTTACCACTTGTATCATAAAAATGATTCTTTAATGCGTATTTTATAATACACTATTAAGGGAAATATTTTTCAAAATCAAAAAAAATTTTTTTTTATGCCTACTTACAAATACACTAAAGAGAGATAAAAAAAAAAAAGATTAGATCATTTTCTAATATAGGCCAGAGCAAGAATCGCATTACATAAAAAAAAAAGTTATCATTAAAATAAATAATCCCGTAGCTTTAGCGAATGCAATACCGAGTATAGCATAGGCAAATAATTGTGTTCTTAATAAAGGATTTCTTGATACACCTATTATTAATGCGCCAAAAACTACACCTATACCTACTCCAGCCCCAAGGTATTGTTCTTACTCCAGCCCAGTGAAATAAACCTAACCTAATCTAACCCAGTGTAAGAATCGCACTTACATAAACCAATTTGTAAATGGACGCATTACTATTAAGCTAACCGGGTTTAACTGTTTAAACATTAATTATTTTAATATTTTATTTGCTTGTTTAAAAGGAGAGATTCGGGTTATTATGATTCGAACATAACTCATCCTCAACCCAAATGAGGCGCCTTACCAACCTGGCTCTAACCCGTCATATATACCATAAAACCTGTAATTGTATAAACTACATAAAAACAAAAAAGCCATTAAAGTAAAAATACCTATAGCTTCAGCAAAAACAAACCTCAAATAGCATAATAATAAAAATATTAAAGTAGCAATATGTAAAGAAAAAAGACTACACCTTTTAAATGTTAATACTGCACTAAAAGTTATATTAAATAAAAACATAAAGGCTAAGGAGATGTAGGGGACTAAATAAAAAGGATGAAATTTATTGAAATGCTGAAGCTTCAAGTTAAATTTATTTATTTATTATGATTTTAAGGGACATATCAAGATATTTATAGATATATCTCATTTTAAACAATTTTATTAATCTTATACATTATTATTTATTTTTTTTTAAGTAAAATTTTGAAAACAAATGTAAGATATTAATGTTTATAAGAAGAATTTAATTGTTTAAAATGATTTATTTGATTCGTAAATTTTGATACATAATTAGGATCCTGTGCTTTTATTTGTTTTTCTATATCTAAACCTCTATGAAATATATCATTAATACTTTGAGTTTGCGTATTGATTAAACGATCTAAAACACCAATCCTTTTACTGATATTATAGGCTTCTGATTCAGGCATATTATGTGGCGCATCTATAGACATATTACCTTGTGAGTCTGTAATTACGTTAATACCAGTATCAAGCACTGTATTATTAAATTGTGTTATAAAGTTACTTAGTTGAGGTAGCAAATTATCTACCTGGGTTATTAAATTAAATATTTCTTCCATTCTTTTTTTATTTTTTCCTATAATTTAACATCCTCAATAATATACAGATATATACAAGAATAATCAAACTACATCTACAAAATGTCAATATAAAATACCGGATTCCAAACCTAAATGGTGATTTTCAGTTAAATGGTAGGTCAACATTCTTAATAGCCCTACAGCTAAAAAAGCTGTACCTATTATAACATGTAATCCATGGACAAATTGTTATCAAAAAAGCTCTTTATCTTTTTTTCCATCTCTTATCAAGATGGTTCAGACTATGTCTTCAGCATATAATTGCCGCAAGGTGTTCGTGGTAGAATTATTGTAAATAAAGTACTCATCTACTAGTCGTTGAGGCTTCTTGTATCCCCCCCAATATTGGTTAATTTATTCAATACAAACTTCGCCGCACATTGTCCTTATTATTTTATGTAATAATGAAGGAGTTTCATGCTATTTACCTCGTTTTCTACCTAAACTATTATCTATTTCTATTCATTCTATTTTTAATATCTTTTATATTTTCCAATTGTTTGTGATTTAAATTTTGATTTTCTGAAACAATCTTGGTTACTGTTCTAAAATCCTCATAATCTAATCTTTTTTTTCCATGTAAACTATATTTGTAAAAAAAATGTACAATTTTATCAAAAATGTCACTAAATTTATATACAACAAAAGTAGATTGAGTAGGTCTAGTTTTTACTGTTTCTACCAATCCACAATTCAAATAAATTGCTATTTTTTCAAGTAAGTTTATATCTCTTATATCCTGAGATATTGAAAAATAAGGTTTTGCTTTGTTAGGTTGGTTTTTACTTATTTTTATATAAAAACAACCTTCTGCATCAGTAAAACCTGCAATTCAATAAGGATTAAAATTACCATCACAATACACTTTATTTCGTGTTATTGGTACTATACCTGGAAAAATGTTAAATAATGATTCAGATAATCCTTTGTTCATTGAAGCTCTAATAGATAAAATTTCATTTAATCCCTTTTCGTTTTTATCTTGTTTATCATAAATAATATTAACAGCTAAACAAAAAAGCCTAAAATCTTCTTTTTTTTGAGTGAGTAAACTATATTTGTTGAAATGAGGTATAATTTTTTCTTTAATGCTTTTTATAGATTGTACTGAATATATTGCATTTTTTCTACCATTTCTTATTCTACTGATAATAGTACCTACACCAAAAAAATCTTGGATATTTATTAATAAATCTTTATCTTTTTCATTCAATTCTATTGTGAATATAGGACTTATACGTAGAGATTTAAATCTGCTGTTATCTTTTGCAATTCTTATAAAAAAACTAGCTTCTCCGTCACAAAAACCTGTAACTCAATTAGGATTTAATTTAAAATTTGTTACAATTGAATAGAATCTATTTAATTGTTTTAAAGTAGGGGCTAGAAATAACCCGGTACCAAAATAAAAACAAGAAGCATAAGTGCTGTCTGATAAAGTATACGAAGATACTGTGTATTCAATTGCTTGTAATCCTGTGAATATAATAGCTAATATTATTGTATATGTTAAACCATATAATGCTCCACTTCTGTTACCTTGTATTAATGAATGATGAGCATATGTTACAGTTACACCAGAAGATAATAATATAACTGTATTTAACAATGGCAACTCAAATGGATTTATAGAATCTATACCCAATGGAGGTCATTTAGCCCCCAGCTCCGTATTAGGAGACAAAGCACTGTGAAAAAATGACCAAAATATTGCTAAAAAAAAAAATATTTCAGAAACTATAAATAATCCTATTCCTAAATTTAAACCTTTTTGTACTGCTAAAGTATGATTACCTAAATATGTTGCTTCTGATATCACATCTTTAAATCAGAATGACATACAAAATATTACACTAATTAAAGCTGTATATAGGTAAAAATATGATGATATAAAACCATGAAATGTTAATACTGCACTAAAAGTTAGATTTAATAATGATATACTACTATATAAAGGCCAAGGAGATGGAGAAACTAAATGAAAAGGATGAAATTGAAATAAACTCCTAGTTAAATTTGTCATATTGTTTTAAGAATATTGATATTAATTAATAAAAAATTACTATAACGCTAAAATATTTTTTTATTGATATTGTCGCTATCTATATAAATTTACATAATAGTAAGCATTTCTATATGCTAAACTGGTAAGATAAGGTGTTTTATAACCTTTTTAAGTTATAAATAACAAATGTCAGTTTTTCCTAGGCTACATATAATAGCAAGAAAGCCATCATTAAAGCAAATAGTCCTGTTGCTTCAGCGAAAGCAAAACCTAGTATAGCATAAGCGAACAATTGTGCTCTTAATGATGGATTTCTTGATACACCTATTATTAATGCGCCAAAAACTACACCTATACCTACTCCAGCCCCTATTAAACCCGTAGTAGCTAGACCAGTACCTATAATTCTTGCCGCTTGTATCATAAAAATGATCTTTAATGCGTATTTTATAATACACTATTAAGGGAAATATTTTTCAAAATCAAAAAAAAATTAAATAAAAAAAAATTATAATTTTTTTTTTAAGATGTAATAGATTTGTAGCTTCAGCGTATGCAAAACTTAGTTTTGCATAATTGTGCTATTAATAAAGGATTTCTTTATACACCTTTAATGAAAAAAAATCTACACCTGTATATACTGTAGCCCAGTGTAAGAATTGCACTTACATAAACCAACTTGCAAATGGACGCATTACTGTTATGCTAACCGGGTTTTTTGATTTTTAGATATAATAGGGATTGTTATTTGTATATAAAATACTTTAAACAATAAATGGAAAATAATTTACAAAGTTATTTAACATAATTTAAGTACTGTCTTAAATTGTTAGTTTTTAAAAAATAATATTAGTAAAAAAGTAGTATTTATATTTGATAAATTTATAATTTATTAAAAATAAATTATAGGATATTTAAAATTAAAATTAATATATATTAATATACAAATATATTGTTTAAATAGATTCAAGTAAAAAATATAAAAATAGTCATACTTTTTAAGCTAAATTTTTAGATTAGATAAAAATTTGTAGGAAATATATTTAAACTATAAACAAAACAAGGCACTAATATAATAAATGCAATAATAACAGGTAATAAAACTGTTCAACAAAAAGACATAAGTTGATCAAAACGTATTCTTGGGAATGAAGCTCTTGCTAATATAAATATAAATATCATTATACATGATTTTAAACCTAACATCAAACTAAAAAATAAACCTTCAATTAAAATATCATTAATTTGTAAACTTAAAGGATTATATGAAAAATAAAAATTAGGACTTATAATATTAAAGAAAAATAAGACTTTTAATAAAACAAAAACATCTAAAGGATAAAATAACAAATATCCACCAAAAAACAATATGGCAGTTAAAATACATATTAATACAATGCTAGCATATTCAGCTAGAAAGAAAAAAACAAAAATAACTGCAGAATGTTCTGTCATAAAACCACTAACTAGTTCTGATTCCAAAATAATGAACAATGATGTATATTTATTCAAATTTATTTACTTTTAAATAATACATACCTTTATAAGCCAATCCTTTTTTTTTTAGTTACAGTAACCTTAGATATACTTAAATATTTTGCTAAATCTGTATAAAAATCAAAACTTTTTATTAAATTATTGTTTAAATCATAAACACCTATTCTGTTAACGTATACTTTCTTTTTGTTTATCAGTATACTTATGGTTTTTCGCATGAGTTTACTAAACATAGGATTTAATGACCCAGGTTTACTTATAAAAAAAAAATTTTTTTTATCTTGACCTTTTCCTCAAAGATAATCACTTTTGTTTTCAAATCTATAAAAGATTTTCATTCTAGCGGCTTTAGTTTATATTCTTCTAAGCTAATTGCATCTTTCATAAAATTATATAAATTACTAAATTAATATTTTTTTATAGAAACACTTTCTAAATTTGTTAATAATTTACCACTAGATGATTTATTATCAAAAGTAAAATACTCATAAATACAATAAAATTTTCAAAACCATGTTTTGAAATAGCAGATTGTAATCCTTTATTTGATTTCCTACTAAATAAATGTTCTTTTAATCTTAAAAACAAATCTTTGGCACTTCCTATATACTATTTTTCATTAATGTTATTAACGAAAATATAAATACCTCCAATTATTTTTCGTTCCGATTTAACATTATCTTTATAAGTAACTTATAATTAAAATTGGTATTAGTAAATTTAAGTTTGATACTGTAGAATAATTTTTACAGTACTTTAATTTATATTTACAAATATTAGTATAAAGAATTATTTTATTCATTTTTTTTTCATATATTTTAATATATAAATGGACTATATCATTTACAAAAATAAATACTTTTGTATGATCGCATATAGTCTCTGAGGATCCCATTAAACTACAATGTTTAAAAATTTCCTGCTGATTATCCTTTGTTATTACTATTAAGATTTTTATTTGTTTAAGTACTTAAATCTTTAGAGTTTTCAGCATACAGCGATCTTTAAAGAGGCCAAATCTTTACAAGTTAGTATTAAAATAGCCTCTGCTAAGTCAAATGGGGCTCTATTTGTTTCTGCTATACATCCTATAAAAAATATAATTAGTATAGGAAGTAAAGGTAAGAAAAAAAAAATACTTTTTTGCGTTTCTATATTAACAGTTAAATTTAAACTACCTGTCAATAATATTACAATTAAAATTGCAGAGGTTAATATTAATTCATAACTTATTAACTGTGCTGTGCTTCTTAGTGAACCTAAAAAAGCATATTTAGAGTTTGCCGATCAACCTGCTAAAAGTATACCATATGTAGATAAAGAAGACACAGCTAATAAATATAATATGCCTAAATTTAAATCTGCTATAGTAATACCCGGTCCATATGGTATTACTGCATAACCTAACAATGAAAATATTAAAGTAATAATAGGCCCTAAAAAAAACAAAACTAAATTTGCTTGTGAAGGCGAGACATATTCTTTTAGTAACAATTTAAGGGCATCAGCAAAAGCTTGTAATAAACCATAATATCCTACAATATTAGGGCCTAGTCTTCTTTGCATGCTTGCCATCGTCTTTCTTTCCGCTATTGTTACAAAGGCGACAGTTAGTAAAGCAGGAACTAATAATATTAATACCTCTATAACAGAGAATAAAGTTTGAAAATTTATCATTTTTCTTTATTATATAAAGTTTATAAGTTATATATTTTATTTTCTTATTAATGTATTCAGCTTTTAACCTATTAAATTAATTATATAAAGGTCTTTTTAGTTCATTCTTTTTTTTTTTATTTAGAACTATATATATACAGGGATAGTTATATAAATATATAGCTACATTTTTTTAGAATACACTATATTCTAATTTTCGCCTTAAAGATGAATTGAACATCTATAAAAATATTAACAGTATTCCGCTTTACCTATTAAGCTATAAAGGCTTAAAAAAATTTATTTTTTTTACGTGTACAACACAAATTAATTGTATACTATATGTAATATACATTTTATTTATCTATATATAATAACTAATGTAAATCCAGACTATCTTTAATGTATGAAGAAGTCAAGACAACAAAAACTTGTGCTTGTATAAAAGCTATACCTAACTCTAATCCTGAAAAAGCTATTATAAAAGCTAAAGGAATAAAAGCTAAAAAAAAATAAATAAAACCATTATTTGCAATGTTATATGTAAAACCAGCTAATATGTTAAGTAACATATGACCACTTAAAATATTAGCTGCTAATCTTAAACCTAATGAAACATTTCTTGCTAAAAATGATATAAACTCTATTAAAACTAGTAAAGGTAATAATCCTAATGGACAACCTGATGGCACAAATAAAGAAAAAAATTCTATACCATGTTTGTTAAAGCCTAATATTGTGGTACCTAATACGACAGTAAAACTTATCGAAAAAGTTAAAATAAAGTGAGATGTAGAAGCAAAACTATAGGGTATCATACCCGATAAATTATTTGCTAATATATATAGAAACAAAGCATATATAAAAGGAAAATACATTTGTCCTTTATTTTTATTAATTTGACCATATACTATACTATATATAGTAGAGTATAAGGTTTCTATAACAATAGATCAATAATTAAAAATAATTTTATTGTAATTTGTACTTATTAAGTGTAAGTACACTATAAAAAATGTAGCTATATATATATATAGAGCTATATTTGTTATAGATAACTTTAAACTATTTAATAAATATAAGCTAAAAAGATCTTTAATATCAAATTGTTCTAATGGGCTAAAAACTGAATACATAAATTATAAAATAATAAAAAATATGTTTTGTTGGATTATAACATTTATTTATATTTAGTATTAACTATAACGATGTTAATACTAATATACCTTAAATATATAAATCTAGTCATAAATCTATTAACAATTACAAATAATAATATTATAGATGGCAAGACTTGAACTTGCAAAGAAAAATCTATTCCGTCCTAAGCGGAACCTGGTTACCAATTTTCAGCACACCTATTAGTCAGTGTCCGAGATAAGATTTGAACTTACAACCTAAACATCTTCAGTGTTCCGCTCAACCAATTTGAGCTTCTCGAACTTTTTTCTTACATCCATAATAATTATACATATAATATTTTTCTGATAATAAAATTATTAAGTTTTTGGTTTAATTATAGCCTAGCCTGGAGTGTGTAGTATCTTTCATGTGTTATGTAAAATATAATTTTATTATTTAATATTAGTAGTTGGTACAATATACTTAGAGTTTTTTTAAGTTAGATTTTGTACAAAAACTGGAAACATTAGGAATTGAACCTAAAATAACGATATGCAAAATCGCTGTTTTACCATTTAAACTATATCCCCTTTACTCTTTTTCATTTAAACTTTATTATGTATATATATATATATAAATAGAGTTATTGAAGTAATGCAGGAAATAGTTATTAAAATACTATATCTTTCTATAAAGAAAAATTAAAAAAGTTATATTTTTATACAGAATATAAATAAGCGGGTTCTTGTGTTATGTATGTGCTATGAAAATTATATATAAAGAGTAATTTCAATAATTATACGTTATTTTCTACTAAATAATTAAGTATTTACTTAAGTTAATATTTTAAACATCAACTTATATTTTAAAAATTTCTGACTTTCCTATATATATATATATAATACATTTTATATTACTAAAAAAAACAACTAATAAAGTTTCTTTATATAAAAACTGAAAAACACGTGGATTTATAAAAGTCTAACCAAAAGTCCTAAAAAGCTAGGTTAAAGATATTAAAAACATAAAATCATTATTAGCTATAATAAACTAATAGTTAGATATTTTTTTTTAGACATTTTATAAATTATTTAGTTATAAATGACTATTTAAGTTGTCAATTGACTATTTTTTTTTTAACAGTTATTAATAAATTCTAGTTAAATATAATTATTTTTATTAAACCATTAATATAATTACAATTAATTTAATACAAAACTTTAAAAATTTTTCATTACGATATTTATATCCAAAAAACGACTTGAACGTTCACGATTTCAATCAACAAAGCTTAAATTTGTCCTGTCTACCAATTCCAGCACTTGGATTTTTTTTTTACTTAACAAATTTAATAAGCTTACACTTATATATGTTAGTTATAAAGTATTTATACCAAAAACTAAAAAACTTTTAAACGGCTTTTTAATAAAAAAAAGTTTATCTGTTTATATAAGCCCATAATTATAAAAAAGGCACTATAGTTTTAGTCTTATGATGATTTTAATAATAAATTGATATACAAAAATAAAAGTTTATAAATGACTTAAGAAATGAAAATTAAAGCACTTTAGTAATATTTAACTAAACTATTATATATATTTACGCATATATAAATTACTTAAAAACATATCTAAACATAATAAAAACAAGACAAAATCGTACTGATACATTTTTTTTTCTGAATCAAAGAAAAAGTAATAAGGCTAAAATGATTTGAACATTCATCTAAGCTATTATGAGCAGCTGGCTTTACCTATTAAGCTATAGCCTTAGTGCGTACCAAGTTTTTGTTTCTTGATACATATATAAGCCAATCCGCACTTTAGAGTTAAAGAAGAACTTATAAAATATATAAATATTTATATATATTGTAATATATGTAAAAATTAGTAAAATAACATATATATTAATATACATATGGAGCACCTTGTCAGGTAAAAAAAAATTACCATTTAGGTTGTTAACTTTATATGGTTAGTCGAATTCGAATCGACACATTTCGTTTGGAAGACGATAGGTCTACCATTAACCTATAACCATTTTAATTTATTAGTAATATTAAATAATAATTTAAACTTAGTAAATATGCTAAGTAGAAAACAATAATCTTTTTAGCTATTTTTTTTTGTTAGGCCAAAAAATAAACAAAAATATCTTTACAAATTTGAAACAATAGTTAAAAAAAAAATCTTATATAAAACTAAAGTTTAATAATTTAAATTTTGCTATATCCATGTATGATAGCCCTGTATTTAAAAATATTGTTAAACTTGGAATTTTTAAGGTCATTAATTACTTAACTAAATTTTTTTAATACCTAAATAACAACCACATAACTTATACACCTTTTTACTTCATATAATACACTTAAAATACTAAGATAATTTTAATTGGTTTAACGGAATAACAAAAAAAAAATTTTTTTTTATAGATAAATTGTTCAATATAAAAAATAAAATTATAAATATAAACATATAGCTGAGTTTTCAAATTTATAAATTGTAAATATTCTAATATTGTTATTAAAAAAAAATAAACAAATAATAAAATAATAACTAGCAGGTTATAAAGGACTCGAACCTCTATTACAGTGGCCGTAATACTCCGCTTTACCATTAAGCTAATAACCCGTGTATTAAATCTATACAGCTTTTTACTTTAGAAAAAATTGTAATTAAACTATATTATTTTTTAATAGTGCGGACCAAGGATTTGCACCTTGATATATTGGTCATGAGCCAATTATGTTAACTAATTACATCAATCCGCATTTTTTTTTTTCAAGCCTTAAAATTTAGAACCTCTAAATTTAGCGTTAATAATAGTACAAATAATAAAAAAAAAGTATAGGACTAGAAAATTAGTTATATAAAAAGCGAATTAATACATTAAGAATAACCGTATGTGTGGCAATTATTGCCATGTATTAATTAAACTAAACATAGTTAAACTGTAGTATACAATAAATAATAACAATAAAAGTTATTATTAAATAAAA
>JAGFMI010000033.1:1901-15175 GCA_021030905.1 Pyrenula massariospora
TTGGATTCGAACCAAATCTTTATACAACCATTAGATATAACAAAAACCACTAAAACAGTGGTTTTTGAATCGAACAACATTTACACTTGGCACTTGTTCGATTTTTTTTTTTACTAATAAAATATAAATGCTGAAAAAAAAAAATAAAGTGGAAATAAAAAAAAATTTTATTTAAAGGATTTCTTGATACACCTAATAAAGTAACAAATACTATTACAACATATACTAGAACTCTTATAATGGCTGTATTATATATATATTATATTTCTATTCAAATAAAAATAAGTTAGACAACTTGTAACAAAGCTTATACTAAAATTTTAGAATAAAGCTATTAGCCTTATTATGCTGATTTTTATTTTAACTTTTATCTAGTTCTATTATCCTTGGAACTCATCATAGACACATTACCACATTTATAGCAAGGCATGTTATATTTAACCAACACAAGTTCTGGAGGTCTTTTACTTAAACAAATTGGACATGTATAGCTTGGTACATCACGTTCTTGTGGATAACTTTTTTGAGTTGGAGTATCTTCACATATTTTATATCTGTGCTTATCTAATTTAGACTCTTTTATATTTTTTTCATTTGTACTATTTGTAGACTGTTTTTCATTATCTTGTTCTGTACTGATTAAAGATTTATCATTAGGCAACTTATCTCTTTCTCCATTTGTAATAGTTGTACTATTACTTTGTCCCATTTTTAACACAGTTGGAAGCTTTTCACATTCATCACCTGAATTTAATGGGCTACTATTTGGACCCATTTTTAAGTCACTATCTGTTAGTAAATTTACAAATTCTTTAACTAAACCAGTGTAAATAGAAAAGGCAAAATAATAAGAGATAGATACTGAATTTAAGTATTCTCTAAATACGTCTATTTCTGTTATGTAACATATTGAATGTCTAGAGAGTAATCCTGATATAAAAATAATAACAGAAGTAATAATAAATTTTTTGTTAAGTATTTTAGCAAATAGTTTTTTTATTAAAAATTTAATACTTGTTAAACTTTTTAATAAAAAAGCTGGGAAAAAGGCTAATTCCATATAATCTGAACTATTTTCTGTATAAAAGTATAAACAATATACTAAATAATTAACATAATAATCCAAACCATTTAATAAAGGTGCAGGATATATACCTAAAAAAATAGTAAAAACAGCTAAACTTAGGAGTATAAAAAATTCACGTTTTTTTAAATCAGGAATATAATTTTTTCAAAAATCTTTGTATATAGTACCTGCAAAACATATTCTATTAAACATAAATATAGTATAAGCAGCTGAAAATATTATAGAAGAAGATGCTAAAACACCGGCTAAAGGTAATCTTTCAAATACACCATACAAAGATAAAAACTCTCCTATAAAATTTAAGGTAAGAGGAGCACTACAATTACCTAAACAAAGTATAAAAAACAATATAGAAAATAAAGGCATAATTTGAGACATACCTTTATAGTAAGTAATAGATCTGGTAGAAGATCTATCATATAAAACACCTCCCCCACATATAAATAGACCTGAAGATACAAAACCATGAGCTAAACCTAAAGTAATTGCACCACATATAGCATGTAATATATTACTAAATACACCAACTAAGTATACTGCAGCATGACAAACAGAAGAATAAGCAATAAGTTCTTTAATATCTACAGTTCTAAGTGTACTCAAACTAGCATAAAATATGGTTATAACTCCTATTAAAAAAATAATATAGCTGTAATGCATAAAAGCTTTAGGTAATATAGACAAAATCAGCCTTAATATACCATACAAACTTAATTTAAGCACTATGGCTGCTAATACAATACTACCGGTTAAGGGAGATTCTACATGTGCTTTTAATAACCAACTGTTAAGATAAATTATAGGTGTTTTAACTGAAAAAGCTAAAAATATACCATAAAACATAAATAATTGTGTAAAAAATAGAAGATTTTTTTTAGAGATAATATCTAAATCAGGGGTACCATATAAAGATGTAATTGTTATAATAGACAGTAGCATAAATAAAGAACCCCATAAAGTATATAAAAAAAAATAAAAGCTAGCTTTAACTTTATCTTTAGAACCGTATAATCCTATTAATATAAATAAAGGAGCTAATATACTTTCAAAAAATATATAAAATAACATTATATCTAAAACCAAAAATACAATAAGTAACAAAGTTTCTAGGAACAAAGATATTCCTAATAAATAAAAAACATTATTTTTAATAGATTTTCAATTAGATATTAATGAAATAGGCATAATTAGAGTGGTCAGTATTACAAAATAGATGGATAACCCATCTAGACCTAAATAAATATTAAAATAACCGACTTCATATTGTTCTTGAACAAATTGAAATTGATTACTACTATTATCAAATAATATATATATTAATAAAGATAATAATAGATCAAATATTTTTATTGCTAAAACCACAGATTTTATCATGTTAGGATTAACATCTAATACAGATTCATAAGATGAACGAATTACTAATAAAAATATAAGACCTAATAGTGGTATTAAAATTAATAAAGTCAACATTCTATTCTAGTTTATAAAATACTTCCTACTTTATATCTTTTTTTATTAAAAAGATATATATAATGTTATATACATCCATATAACTTAGATGAAAAAT
This sequence comes from Pyrenula massariospora, assembly GCA_021030905.1. NCBI lineage: Eukaryota > Fungi > Ascomycota > Eurotiomycetes > Pyrenulales > Pyrenulaceae > Pyrenula > Pyrenula massariospora. The sequence goes on from JAGFMI010000033.1 coordinate 4,556, forward strand.
ATATTCATATTATTATGCTTATAACATAACTCATCCTCAACCCAAATGAGGCGTCTTACCAACCAGGTTTTAATCCATACAGATAAAACATATTAAAAACACTTAATACATTCAGAGAATATCCGATTCGAACGGATGTGATTTTTCTATCAAATAAGTTTCAAGCTTACCACCTTAAACCACTCGGTCAATTCTCTTTAAATTTTGATTCCTCGACGATTTGAACGTCGAACACATCCTTATCAAAAATATGCTTTACCTATTAAGCTAAGGAACCTACATAAAAACAAATGACAAATTACATTTTTTTTTTGTCCTATTAAATGTGAGCAATGCTATTGTTTAAAATAATTAATACAAAACTAAACTTATTACATTATTTTTAATGAAAGCAAAAAAAAAAATTAGTTAGAAATTTTTATCACTAATATTATTATTACTTTTATTAATTATATTTTTAGTTAATACATAATATAAATAAAACTTAAGCTATATACGCTACTTTTATAAAATATATAAGACTTTAAAGGTAGAAAAAATAAATATTATGTAAAAATTATTTAAATAATTCAACCTTTATAATACACTATTTTATAATAATCACTATAAAAAAAAGGCTATATTGTTTTTACCTATACCTAGTACGCCTAAACATTAAAAATGTTTAATTTTTAGATTTATATAATATAATCCTTTATATCTTTGATTATTTACTTTATATTACTATTTATAGTTACATGTTTATTAACGGAAAAGAGATGATTCGAACATCCAGGTGTATAACACAATATTTAGCAAATACCTCGCTTTACCTATAGCAACTTTTCCATCCAAATAAAAAAAAAAACGAGTTAGGCCGGCTTTGATCCGGCATCTATTTCCTCGACAAGGAGACCCTTTACCAATTAAGTTACTAACTCTATATGGTTAATTAAATTAGAATTGACACATTTCATGCGAAAAACGATCGGTATACCCTTTACCTACAACCAATTTAACACATTAATAAGATTAGATAAAAATGTATAAATTTTATTCTTATTTAAGATTTGAACTCAAATCGAGATATTAGAAGTATCTTGCTCTGCCATTGAGCTAATAAGAAAATAGGAAGAAAAGGACTCGAACCTCCGACAGCTAAAAGCTATTGAGTTTACAGCTCAACCCGTAAACCAACAAACGGACCCTTCCTTAAAATAAATTAAGATCTATAGGACTTGAACCCACATTATAGCGATTAAAAGTCGCATGTTTTGCCATTAAACTAAGATCTCTAAAACATTGTTTTTTAAGTTATTACTTATTAAAAAATTTTTTTAAGTTAAAAAACTACATTAATTTATTTTTTGTTTACAGGGTTAATAGTTATAACAATTGCCCCAACCATAGCTAATAATAATATTACCGAAGTTATAATAAGCCATATAGAATGACTACTATACATTATATTACCTATACTTATTATATCATAATTATCACTTATACTTCCATCTCAGTTATTGGATGTAACAAAAGCTATGGTTTTATTAAATGAAAAATCATTAAATAAATTAATAGACAATTTATTTATCGTATTAATAAAAACAAAAACTACAAATATTGTCAAGGCAATACTATTACGAGCATTAGTTACAAGTTCTGATATCCTAATATTAATTAACATTAGTATAAACAAAAATAAAATAGAAACTGCTCCTACATATACTAGTAAATAGGATATACCTAAAAAATTTAATCCTAGTAAGATTAAATAACAAGATATACAAGAAAAGAGTAAAATTAAAAATATAACAGAATAAATAGGATTTTTACTTATAATAATTAATATACTTAAAATTAAACTTAAAACAGTTAACACTGTTAAAAAAACAGTAGAAAAAGAAAAATTTACTTCATTTAAAACATAAAGGTTAGTCATTATATAATTAATATATAATCTTAAATAAGAATATTTAATATCTTGTTTGGATTCGAACCAAATCTTTATACAACCATTAGATATAACAAAAACCACTAAAACAGTGGTTTTTGAATCGAACAATATTTACACTTGGCACTTATTGTTCGATTTTTTTTTTACTAATAAAATATAAATGCTGAAAAAAAAATAACTGTTTATATATCCCGTGCAATTTCCATTACACGAACCGTATTTCGACTTAACACTAATTGGAATCACACATACGAAGATAAAATACAAATATAAAATATACAACTAAATAAATATAAATATATAAATACAACCAAACTTATTGCACATATCCCTTTCTGCGCCTGACGAGTAGTTAGTACCCTACTGAGATAAACTTCACCGTGACGTGGTGATTCACGATTACTAGTAATTCCTTATTCATGTAGTCGAGGTTACAGACTACAATTCACGACTACTTATATCCAATTTTAGGGATTAGCTCCTTTTCACAATATTGCTTCCCATTGTTAAGGCATATGTGGCACGTCTATAGCCCACAATATTTAGGCCATGATGACTTGTCTTAATCCCTTTTATCTTGCCAATATAACGGTGATCTACTATATATATATATACAAATATAGTAAGGGTCTTCGCTAATTAAAGGATCTAACCAAAATCTCACGACATTAACTGAAGACAGCCGTGCAGCACTTGTAATATATTCATATTATCCAAATTGTGGTAAGGTTATTCGCGGATCATCGAATTAAATAACATACTTCACTACTGTTTTCAGTAACGGTCTAATGATTTCAGTTTCGGCGTTGCCGCTGTACTTGTAAGGTGAAATGCTTACACTTTCATTTATAAGCTAACATAACGAGCCTATGGCATTCATAATTGTCTCCTGGGACTATTAGGGTATCTAATCCTTATCGTTACCCCAGGCTTCGTCCCTCAACGTCAGTTTTTACATAGAAAAATACCTTCGCCGTTACCAGTCCTATTAGTATCACCAAATTTCATCTCTCCACTAATAATTCTTTTCTCTCACATAAAACTCAAGGAAATTAGTACCTTTAATGGTTTGATTTCCCGTCTAGGTACCCTTTAAACCGATTAAACATGAATAACACTTGTATTCTGCGTATTACCGCGACTGCTGGCACGTAATTTGGTCAATACTTATAGACAATAAATAGTCATTATTCCTTTATGCCTAGAACTTTATATAATTACTCATTTTTCATTCGTTTAAGTTACTGGTTCAGCCCTTAGGCCATTGACCAATATTCCTCACTGCTGTGCAGTACGCCATGGGCTTTTTTCATACCCAGTGTGGTTGATCAACCTTTCAGTTTCAACTACCAGAAGGTTTGCTAGTTTTACTATTTCCTATTCTAGAATATATGCTAACATCTTAAAGCGAATTTCTCATTCTTTTTTTATAAGGAATTTATCCTTACTTTAAGGCAGCTAAAAGCATTTTTTACTCACCTGTTCACCACTTTTTCCTAAAAAAGGAAAGCGTTCGATTAGCATATGTTAAGTACTTAAATAGCGCTCATTCAGAGCTATCATCAAACTCAAGACAACCTATTTGTTGAAGTAACTTAAAACATATAAATTTATATAAAAAAATTTTTTAAACGTATTTACATATTGTAAAAATATATAAACTTTTATATAAAATTATTTTTTCCTTTATCTGCAACCACTTTTCACGCAGTTTCTATATTATCTGTTCTTTTTTGATCCTCAGCTTGATCATCTATAGATCCAGATCCAGAACGCGTTACAATTGGATCTTTATCTTCTAATAACTTAGCAATACTACTCGGTCCTTTATATTATGGTTCAGTCGTATTTCTTCTATCAGGATAATAATTAATATGACTTGTAGAAAAACATCGTTTAAAACTTAACAAAGGCATGATAGAACAAGAATAGTTAACATCAAACATATTAAAAATTAAATGAAAACAAACAAATACAGTAAGTATTAATATTAATATAATACTAGTTCTAATTAATTGCAATAATCATGCATGATTTATATATTTATTTGCTAAAGGTAAACTTGTAAATGCATGATTATTGCAATTAATTAGAACTAGTATTATATTAATATTAATACTTACTGTATTTGTTTGTTTTCATTTAATTTTTAATATGTTTGATGTTAACTATTCTTGTTCTATCATGCCTTTGTTAAGTTTTAAACGATGTTTTTCTACAAGTCATATTAATTATTATCCTGATAGAAGAAATACGACTGAACCATAATATAAAGGACCGAGTAGTATTGCTAAGTTATTAGAAGATAAAGATCCAATTGTAACGCGTTCTGGATCTGGATCTATAGATGATCAAGCTGAGGATCAAAAAAGAACAGATAATATAGAAACTGCGTGAAAAGTGGTTGCAGATAAAGGAAAAAATAATTTTATATAAAAGTTTATATATTTTTACAATATGTAAATACGTTTAAAAAATTTTTTTATATAAATTTATATGTTTTAAGTTACTTCAACAAATAGGTTGTCTTGAGTTTGATGATAGCTCTGAATGAGCGCTATTTAAGTACTTAACATATGCTAATCGAACGCTTTCCTTTTTTAGGAAAAAGTGGTGAACAGGTGAGTAAAAAATGCTTTTAGCTGCCTTAAAGTAAGGATAAATTCCTTATAAAAAAAGAATGAGAAATTCGCTTTAAGATGTTAGCATATATTCTAGAATAGGAAATAGTAAAACTAGCAAACCTTCTGGTAGTTGAAACTGAAAGGTTGATCAACCACACTGGGTATGAAAAAAGCCCATGGCGTACTGCACAGCAGTGAGGAATATTGGTCAATGGCCTAAGGGCTGAACCAGTAACTTAAACGAATGAAAAATGAGTAATTATATAAAGTTCTAGGCATAAAGGAATAATGACTATTTATTGTCTATAAGTATTGACCAAATTACGTGCCAGCAGTCGCGGTAATACGCAGAATACAAGTGTTATTCATGTTTAATCGGTTTAAAGGGTACCTAGACGGGAAATCAAACCATTAAAGGTACTAATTTCCTTGAGTTTTATGTGAGAGAAAAGAATTATTAGTGGAGAGATGAAATTTGGTGATACTAATAGGACTGGTAACGGCGAAGGTATTTTTCTATGTAAAAACTGACGTTGAGGGACGAAGCCTGGGGTAACGATAAGGATTAGATACCCTAATAGTCCCAGGAGACAATTATGAATGCCATAGGCTCGTTATGTTAGCTTATAAATGAAAGTGTAAGCATTTCACCTTACAAGTACAGCGGCAACGCCGAAACTGAAATCATTAGACCGTTACTGAAAACAGTAGTGAAGTATGTTATTTAATTCGATGATCCGCGAATAACCTTACCACAATTTGGATAATATGAATATATTACAAGTGCTGCACGGCTGTCTTCAGTTAATGTCGTGAGATTTTGGTTAGATCCTTTAATTAGCGAAGACCCTTACTATATTTGTATATATATATATAGTAGATCACCGTTATATTGGCAAGATAAAAGGGATTAAGACAAGTCATCATGGCCTAAATATTGTGGGCTATAGACGTGCCACATATGCCTTAACAATGGGAAGCAATATTGTGAAAAGGAGCTAATCCCTAAAATTGGATATAAGTAGTCGTGAATTGTAGTCTGTAACCTCGACTACATGAATAAGGAATTACTAGTAATCGTGAATCACCACGTCACGGTGAAGTTTATCTCAGTAGGGTACTAACTACTCGTCAGGCGCAGAAAGGGATATGTGCAATAAGTTTGGTTGTATTTATATATTTATATTTATTTAGTTGTATATTTTATATTTGTATTTTATCTTCGTATGTGTGATTCCAATTAGTGTTAAGTCGAAATACGGTTCGTGTAATGGAAATTGCACGGGATATATAAACAGTTATTTTTTTTTCAGCATTTATATTTTATTAGTAAAAAAAAAATCGAACAATAAGTGCCAAGTGTAAATATTGTTCGATTCAAAAACCACTGTTTTAGTGGTTTTTGTTATATCTAATGGTTGTATAAAGATTTGGTTCGAATCCAAACAAGATATTAAATATTCTTATTTAAGATTATATATTAATTATATAATGACTAACCTTTATGTTTTAAATGAAGTAAATTTTTCTTTTTCTACTGTTTTTTTAACAGTGTTAACTGTTTTAAGTTTAATTTTAAGTATATTAATTATTATAAGTAAAAATCCTATTTATTCTGTTATATTTTTAATTTTACTCTTTTCTTGTATATCTTGTTATTTAATCTTACTAGGATTAAATTTTTTAGGTATATCCTATTTACTAGTATATGTAGGAGCAGTTTCTATTTTATTTTTGTTTATACTAATGTTAATTAATATTAGGATATCAGAACTTGTAACTAATGCTCGTAATAGTATTGCCTTGACAATATTTGTAGTTTTTGTTTTTATTAATACGATAAATAAATTGTCTATTAATTTATTTAATGATTTTTCATTTAATAAAACCATAGCTTTTGTTACATCCAATAACTGAGATGGAAGTATAAGTGATAATTATGATATAATAAGTATAGGTAATATAATGTATAGTAGTCATTCTATATGGCTTATTATAACTTCGGTAATATTATTATTAGCTATGGTTGGGGCAATTGTTATAACTATTAACCCTGTAAACAAAAAATAAATTAATGTAGTTTTTTAACTTAAAAAAATTTTTTAATAAGTAATAACTTAAAAAACAATGTTTTAGAGATCTTAGTTTAATGGCAAAACATGCGACTTTTAATCGCTATAATGTGGGTTCAAGTCCTATAGATCTTAATTTATTTTAAGGAAGGGTCCGTTTGTTGGTTTACGGGTTGAGCTGTAAACTCAATAGCTTTTAGCTGTCGGAGGTTCGAGTCCTTTTCTTCCTATTTTCTTATTAGCTCAATGGCAGAGCAAGATACTTCTAATATCTCGATTTGAGTTCAAATCTTAAATAAGAATAAAATTTATACATTTTTATCTAATCTTATTAATGTGTTAAATTGGTTGTAGGTAAAGGGTATACCGATCGTTTTTCGCATGAAATGTGTCAATTCTAATTTAATTAACCATATAGAGTTAGTAACTTAATTGGTAAAGGGTCTCCTTGTCGAGGAAATAGATGCCGGATCAAAGCCGGCCTAACTCGTTTTTTTTTTTATTTGGATGGAAAAGTTGCTATAGGTAAAGCGAGGTATTTGCTAAATATTGTGTTATACACCTGGATGTTCGAATCATCTCTTTTCCGTTAATAAACATGTAACTATAAATAGTAATATAAAGTAAATAATCAAAGATATAAAGGATTATATTATATAAATCTAAAAATTAAACATTTTTAATGTTTAGGCGTACTAGGTATAGGTAAAAACAATATAGCCTTTTTTTTATAGTGATTATTATAAAATAGTGTATTATAAAGGTTGAATTATTTAAATAATTTTTACATAATATTTATTTTTTCTACCTTTAAAGTCTTATATATTTTATAAAAGTAGCGTATATAGCTTAAGTTTTATTTATATTATGTATTAACTAAAAATATAATTAATAAAAGTAATAATAATATTAGTGATAAAAATTTCTAACTAATTTTTTTTTTTGCTTTCATTAAAAATAATGTAATAAGTTTAGTTTTGTATTAATTATTTTAAACAATAGCATTGCTCACATTTAATAGGACAAAAAAAAAATGTAATTTGTCATTTGTTTTTATGTAGGTTCCTTAGCTTAATAGGTAAAGCATATTTTTGATAAGGATGTGTTCGACGTTCAAATCGTCGAGGAATCAAAATTTAAAGAGAATTGACCGAGTGGTTTAAGGTGGTAAGCTTGAAACTTATTTGATAGAAAAATCACATCCGTTCGAATCGGATATTCTCTGAATGTATTAAGTGTTTTTAATATGTTTTATCTGTATGGATTAAAACCTGGTTGGTAAGACGCCTCATTTGGGTTGAGGATGAGTTATGTTATAAGCATAATAATATGAATATATTTTTCATCTAAGTTATATGGATGTATATAACATTATATATATCTTTTTAATAAAAAAAGATATAAAGTAGGAAGTATTTTATAAACTAGAATAGAATGTTGACTTTATTAATTTTAATACCACTATTAGGTCTTATATTTTTATTAGTAATTCGTTCATCTTATGAATCTGTATTAGATGTTAATCCTAACATGATAAAATCTGTGGTTTTAGCAATAAAAATATTTGATCTATTATTATCTTTATTAATATATATATTATTTGATAATAGTAGTAATCAATTTCAATTTGTTCAAGAACAATATGAAGTCGGTTATTTTAATATTTATTTAGGTCTAGATGGGTTATCCATCTATTTTGTAATACTGACCACTCTAATTATGCCTATTTCATTAATATCTAATTGAAAATCTATTAAAAATAATGTTTTTTATTTATTAGGAATATCTTTGTTCCTAGAAACTTTGTTACTTATTGTATTTTTGGTTTTAGATATAATGTTATTTTATATATTTTTTGAAAGTATATTAGCTCCTTTATTTATATTAATAGGATTATACGGTTCTAAAGATAAAGTTAAAGCTAGCTTTTATTTTTTTTTATATACTTTATGGGGTTCTTTATTTATGCTACTGTCTATTATAACAATTACATCTTTATATGGTACCCCTGATTTAGATATTATCTCTAAAAAAAATCTTCTATTTTTTACACAATTATTTATGTTTTATGGTATATTTTTAGCTTTTTCAGTTAAAACACCTATAATTTATCTTAACAGTTGGTTATTAAAAGCACATGTAGAATCTCCCTTAACCGGTAGTATTGTATTAGCAGCCATAGTGCTTAAATTAAGTTTGTATGGTATATTAAGGCTGATTTTGTCTATATTACCTAAAGCTTTTATGCATTACAGCTATATTATTTTTTTAATAGGAGTTATAACCATATTTTATGCTAGTTTGAGTACACTTAGAACTGTAGATATTAAAGAACTTATTGCTTATTCTTCTGTTTGTCATGCTGCAGTATACTTAGTTGGTGTATTTAGTAATATATTACATGCTATATGTGGTGCAATTACTTTAGGTTTAGCTCATGGTTTTGTATCTTCAGGTCTATTTATATGTGGGGGAGGTGTTTTATATGATAGATCTTCTACCAGATCTATTACTTACTATAAAGGTATGTCTCAAATTATGCCTTTATTTTCTATATTGTTTTTTATACTTTGTTTAGGTAATTGTAGTGCTCCTCTTACCTTAAATTTTATAGGAGAGTTTTTATCTTTGTATGGTGTATTTGAAAGATTACCTTTAGCCGGTGTTTTAGCATCTTCTTCTATAATATTTTCAGCTGCTTATACTATATTTATGTTTAATAGAATATGTTTTGCAGGTACTATATACAAAGATTTTTGAAAAAATTATATTCCTGATTTAAAAAAACGTGAATTTTTTATACTCCTAAGTTTAGCTGTTTTTACTATTTTTTTAGGTATATATCCTGCACCTTTATTAAATGGTTTGGATTATTATGTTAATTATTTAGTATATTGTTTATACTTTTATACAGAAAATAGTTCAGATTATATGGAATTAGCCTTTTTCCCAGCTTTTTTATTAAAAAGTTTAACAAGTATTAAATTTTTAATAAAAAAACTATTTGCTAAAATACTTAACAAAAAATTTATTATTACTTCTGTTATTATTTTTATATCAGGATTACTCTCTAGACATTCAATATGTTACATAACAGAAATAGACGTATTTAGAGAATACTTAAATTCAGTATCTATCTCTTATTATTTTGCCTTTTCTATTTACACTGGTTTAGTTAAAGAATTTGTAAATTTACTAACAGATAGTGACTTAAAAATGGGTCCAAATAGTAGCCCATTAAATTCAGGTGATGAATGTGAAAAGCTTCCAACTGTGTTAAAAATGGGACAAAGTAATAGTACAACTATTACAAATGGAGAAAGAGATAAGTTGCCTAATGATAAATCTTTAATCAGTACAGAACAAGATAATGAAAAACAGTCTACAAATAGTACAAATGAAAAAAATATAAAAGAGTCTAAATTAGATAAGCACAGATATAAAATATGTGAAGATACTCCAACTCAAAAAAGTTATCCACAAGAACGTGATGTACCAAGCTATACATGTCCAATTTGTTTAAGTAAAAGACCTCCAGAACTTGTGTTGGTTAAATATAACATGCCTTGCTATAAATGTGGTAATGTGTCTATGATGAGTTCCAAGGATAATAGAACTAGATAAAAGTTAAAATAAAAATCAGCATAATAAGGCTAATAGCTTTATTCTAAAATTTTAGTATAAGCTTTGTTACAAGTTGTCTAACTTATTTTTATTTGAATAGAAATATAATATATATATAATACAGCCATTATAAGAGTTCTAGTATATGTTGTAATAGTATTTGTTACTTTATTAGGTGTATCAAGAAATCCTTTAAATAAAATTTTTTTTTATTTCCACTTTATTTTTTTTTTTCAGCATTTATATTTTATTAGTAAAAAAAAAAATCGAACAAGTGCCAAGTGTAAATGTTGTTCGATTCAAAAACCACTGTTTTAGTGGTTTTTGTTATATCTAATGGTTGTATAAAGATTTGGTTCGAATCCAA